>JASAMY010003161.1:0-85786 GCA_030248085.1 Paralinhomoeus sp. GSCO2_6
CTACTGAAACAGACCACGCACGCACGCACGCACGTACGCGAGCGCACGCACGCACGCACGCACGCACGCACGCGCGCACGCACGCACGCACGCACGCACGCACACACACACACACGCATGCGCACACACATAGTGCTCAGGGGGAGATTTACGCTATTACATCTTTTGCGGTGACGAGTTTTGGTCCCACGTGCGTGACGCCTGATACAAGGCTGAGAAGATGAAAGGAACGTAGTGAACTACAACCAGTAAATACATAGTGGTCACTGTCGTAACGCAGAAATTTTAAAATTGCGCATTAGGACCTTTATTTATCGTCTGGAATCTGGATTACGATACGCACCCGTTTGACTTGCAAACGTAAAAAACGTGGGAAACTCGGAAAAAATGTCGGAAAATTTGAATGTGTCGCACAAAATCTCGAACGTTCGCTTTGAAAAGATGGCCGACGGCGAGGGCAAGTACTGTCGCGTCTCGAAAATGGTTTTTGAGCAGGTAACATGAAACGCGTGCACGCACCGGCATGCACCGGCACGCACGCACGCACCCACGCACGCACGCACCCACGCACGCACGCACCGGCGCACACGCACGCCCCCGCACGCACGCGCGCACCGGCACGCGTGCACGCACGCACGCATGCATTGGCACGCACGCACGCACCGGCCCGCACGGCACGCACCGGCGCACACGCACGCACGCACTTTCTAGGACGGCCGTACGCGCCAGTGGGAGATGCTGACGGGCGTGCACGACAGCGTGTCCGTGCTGCTGTTCAACGTCGACAGGCAGCAGTTCGTGTTCGTCCGTCAGTTCCGTCCGCCGGTCTTTGTCCACCGAGTCCTCAAAGCCGCCAAGGTCGACAAGCTCGAGCAAGTCGAGAAGTGGGAGGATTTCGACTTGGAACTCGGCATGACGGTGGAATTGTGCGCGGGATTGGCGGACAAGGTGCGTGCGTGCGTGCCGGTGCGTGCGCGCGTGCTTGCGTGCGTGCGTGTGCGCCGGTGCGTGCCGTGCGGGCCGGTGCGTGCGCGCATGCGTGCCGGTGGGTGCCAGTGCGTGTTGGTGCGTGCGTGCCAGTGCGTGCGTGCGTGTCGTGCCAGTGCGTGCGTGCCAGTGCGTGCGTGCGTGCGTGCGTGTCATTGCGTGCGTGCGTGCCAGTGCGTGCCTGCGTGCGTCGCATGGTGCCAGCATGAGTGAGGTGCGTGCAAACTGCGCAAAGCCCCATGTTCCGTACTTCCTTCGCTGACCGGCCTATAACGCTTATTAATCAACAAAAAAATCAATCGTTCCGTTCGAATCAACAACGACCGTCCAAAAAAATCAACAACGAAATCCGTTCGAAAAAGATTTCAGGAAAACAAGTCAGTGGAAGAAGTGGCGCTTGAGGAGGTGTTGGAGGAGTGCGGCTACAGACTTCCGAGTGTGGGAAGCCTTCAGTTCATCACCACGTAATTCTGTTTTTATTAATATTTTTATAAAATGTCTACTATGTTTTGCGAGATTTTTTGTCGAGCACACAAATTTTGCACAAATCCCGCAAAGTATCATTGTGCAATGCGGAACATTTGTGGGTAATCGCGGGAATGGTGAGTGAGTATGAAAAGTGACTATGAATTTACCGCATTTTCGGTTAATAAAATATTTTGTATTAAATTATTAAAATAATCATTTAGCATGCTGCGCGGCGTTGGATTGCTGAGTGCCAAGGAGCACCTTTTCTACGCTGAGCTGGACAATTCCATGTTGGACGCAAATGTAGGACACATTTCTCATGCCTGCGTGCGTGCGTGCTGCTGCAACATACCTGTAACCGCGTCTGGCAGAGTGGGGGGGGGGGCTAAATGGCCGAATTCTGGGGGGGGGGGGTCCACAGAGCACAAAGTGGGGGTAGCTGGCCACTTTTTGACTCATACTGGTACTTTTTGGTCAAAAATGGGTATAAGTAGGCTCTAAATAGTGTTACTTAGCTGTTTTATGGTCATATAACACTGCAAGGCACTGAAAAACACTATCAATTACTCACTTTTATCGTTTTAGACAACGCAAAAATCCCTTGGGAAAATTTTGGAGGGGCGTGTTGGGTGGGTGTTGGACACATAGTGGGCCCCCCAAAGCCCCCCCCCCCAGTTACAGGTATGCGGTGCCCGTGTGCGTGCGTGCGTGCGTGCGCCACATGATCCCTGCCCTGGCACAGGGCTTGCCGCAACATTTCTTGAAAATAAAGCCGAGTATTAACAAAAAAGAATAAAAGATTCTAGCACGGCGGCGGGAATACTTCGGAGCAGGAAAATATCGAGTTGATCTATTGCGATATCGAGAGGGCGCGCGAAATGACGTACGAGCCAGAATTGAACAGACACCCGGGTGCGTTGAACTTTGCAAAAATATTCCTTTCAAAATATTTTTTATTTCAAAATTTTATGGTCTATGGTCACCTAAGATAATTTCCAAATTCCAGGTTTTTGCATGGCAATACAGTGGTTCCTTCTGCATCGCGTGGACCACTTTATGGGCGGCAAACACGACGGCACACTGTACACGTGATACTACTTTATTAAAATCTTCATTAAAACCGGGAAAAAGCAAAATTGATCGATCTGTTGCCCTGAGTGATCAATACCAGTATCTCGTCTAGGAATTTGGAAATTGCTTGTTGATGTCATTGCGTGTTGGCCTGGGATTTGAGTCGAGTGCGGCAATACTGCTACGAAGGCACAAGATGGGTGAACGCATACTCGGTTGTGCATCAGTGCATTTGTGTTTGGCGGTCCCGAAGTCCCAACCCTCCCCCGCCGCCAGCAACAGGCATGGTGGCTTGATTGACCCTCCTATGAACCATACCTGTAACTGGGTCTGAAAGAATGGGGGGGGGGGAGTAAATGGCCAAATTCTGGGGGGGGTGTCTGGAGCAAAAAGTGGGGGGGTAGCCGGCCATTTTTTGAGTTATACTGGTACTTTTTGGCCAAAAGTGGGTATAATAGGGTCTAAACAGTGTTATTTAGCTGTTTTATGGTCATACAACACTGAAAAGCACTGAAATACACCAACATTTACTCACTTTTATCGTTTTAGACCGAGTGAAAATCCATTGGGAAAATCATGGGGGGAGGGTTGGGGGGTGGTTAAAAATTTCCCGGGGGCCCCCAACCCCCCCCCCCCCCAGTTACAGGTATGGTGTGAAACTGCCTTCCAAATTGCTCCTGTTGAGACTGTGCATCGGTACAGCCGGGTCGCGTGCGTGTGCGTTTGTAGACACACACACCTTCGTGTCATTCGTGTATCTGGGTTCTCTGTCCAGGGGGCATGGGAGACAAAAATTAGGAGGGGGATCCTAGGAAATTTTACAAAAACTAAAGTACAAGGTACTTTTGCTACACAGGTCTGTGGGACCGGGTCTGTGGTCTGGGAGAAAAAATTAGAGGGGTGGATGAGGACTTTGGGGGGACCGGGGGGGGGGGCGCACGGCCACCACCTCCCACAGAAGTTACATGTACGGTTGTGTTGCATGTGTACGTATGCACGGTATGTGCATTTATTACTTGGCGTGTGCGAGCTTGATTGAGAGCAGTGGAAATAAACATAAGGCAAGGTGTGTGTGTGTGTGTGTGTGTGTGTGTGTGTGTGTGTGTGTGTGTGTGTGTGTGTGTGTGTGTGTGTGCGTGCGTGTGTGTGTGTGTAGCAAACATTCTGCTGCCTGCCATGCGAATGCATATGCCACGTGGGTCCACTTCAAATGCACCACTCGTTTGGTCTTTCATTCTCGCTTTTGATTCTACCATACCACACGTGTGGTTTAGCATATCATCCCGGTGATGTGGGTTGCTGGTGATCGCTTGCTATGTTGGGGCTTTGCAGTGAGAGGTGCAGAGAGAGTGCGAAATGCGACGAGAGCGACACGAGTGAGAACACACGAGTGGTGGGCGCGCGCCAACCAGAGAACGGTGCATACGCTGCCTGCCCGTGTCCCCGCTACCAACTACTAACTACGCGTGTACGAAAATGCGCGCGGAACGAGAAAAAAGACGCGGAGATCGGAGGAGGGTGGGCGTGCGACGCGACTGTTTCCTTTTCTCGGCTGTGCTACTATGGTACTGCGGCTTCGAAGCGCGCAGTATAAGTAGAAAGTGGTTACTTACAATCAAAACGCAAGAACGTCTGACGTAGTCATACAACATCAGCTTTAAAGGCCGATTTGTTTAGCAATCATCCCACTGCTGGTATCCATCCTCAACATCAGACAAGACAGATGACCTGCCTACCTTGCACGCATTAGTAAGATAAATCAAAATTTGATGTCTTCAATCTTCAATCTTGGCTTCGATATTAGTTCGTGTAGGTACATGCAGTCTGTATTGCCCAAAAGTGAGGATGGATGCTGGATGATTATGAATCGTCCTTACGGGTTCACTAGCCAAAGGTGAGAATCCGACCACGTCAGTCGCCCTTTGTGGCTGTTGGGCCTCAAACGAAGGCTAGTCGCCTTTAGGCTGCTTTCGCTTAAAGCCGGCTGCCTTCAGTTTGAGGTCCGGATGTTCCCCACTCCCCCTCCACGTGTGTTGTGTGCGTGGGCCCCTGCGGTCGGTCACGGAGAACAAAAGAGGAACACTTCACGAGAGACAAAAAGAATGACAAGAGGACCGGGCAGACGCTTCACTCGTCATCGTCGTCCTCTCCGTCCTCATCCTCATCGCCGCCACCTTCGTGCTTACGCTTGACGCCACGCTCTGCCACGCTGGCTAAAAGCAATAACGACTGAGCAATCAGTCAACCCATGCAACGCGTCGCAGTGAACCAGTGCAATCGTGTGCATGCACATCTGGCCCCCACCATGGCGTTTTCATCCTGGCAAGCCCCACCCCATTGCACAGGGCCTAGGTCTACCCACCCACCCCCCAGACTGGACTCAAGACTTGATCAATTGGCCAACAATGCGACTGTACTGAATCCTAAGAGTGTGTTGCTTCACTATGCAATTGGTCAGTATTCAAAGATGGCTCGTGCCCTATGGGGTAACACCTGAATGGCGATGTTGGTTGTGGTGTGCAAACGAACGAACCCTCCTCCTCCTCGTCATCATCCTGACCCTCGTCATCGTTCTCCGGAACGTCATCGTCTTCCTCGTCCTCTTCCTCGTCTCTGTCCTTGGCGGCGTTGGGCACAAAGTCCTCGGACTCGTCCACCTCGTTCTGCAAATCGCTTGTCAATTTCAATTAAGGAAAAAGAATGTGCAGGTCGACTCACCGCCACCTTCGAGTCCTGCAGGTACTCGAGTCCCACCTCCTCCTCCTCGTCATCATCGTCGTCGTCATCGTCGCTCTCCTCGTCCACATTTCCAGCGGCCGCTGGCGCCGACGGCCTTGGGCCCGAAACCGAGCCCGCCTCTTCTAGAACTACCACTGCGACCTTTGACCATGACCGCACGGAGAAACCAACCAAGCCCCGGAGGCCTACCGTCGTCATCGTCTGAAACGTCCTCGTCATCATCGTCCTCTGCGCCGTCCTCCACCTCCTCATCGTCATCGGACTCGTCCGCCTCGTTGTCGTCCTTGTCGAAGCCGTCGAGGAATCTGCAAACCAATGCTAGCCTGTTTTGAGAACTCCACCCTTTTGACCATCAGATCAGTGCGCCCATGGAACTGGGCCGGGGCATGTACCTAGGGAAACTAGGGATGGATCCAAATTTCAGTTGAAATGGTGTTTGGTGAAATCTGGCAAATGAGAGCCAAAAGGTGGTCCAAGAGACGTTTATATGTACTTTTAGGCTAAAATGTGCAAACGCAAGGTCGTCGCGGGCAAAGAAAAATTTTGGCTTGCAGCTCCGAAAACTGAAAGCCAGTGAGGGGGGGGGGGTCTTCCCAAGTGTTCTAGGGTAAGGTGCATTATGGGAATGTGCTTTTGACCATGCGTGCTCTAAACAGTGACCCACTTGAGGTGGGGTATGATCTCGAAGACCTTGGCCCGGTAGTCTGCCGTCTGCGTCACGTCACAGTTGAAGAGGTCCAGGGAGGCGAGGTTCGGCAGCTCCTTCTAAAACACGCAATGCGCTTGTGTACGTGCAAACAATTCAAAATTTCAAATTCAAAAGTTCAAACCAGCGGCTGGAGGTCGGCGATCGTCTTGAACTTGTTGCCGCTGAGATTGAGATGCGTCAGCGCCTTGCAGCCCGACAGATTAGTGAGGCTGTCCGCCAGGCGGTTGTCGCTCATTTCGAGCTGGAAAAGGAGTTGTGTGACGCACGTACGCGCACGCACGGACAGACGATGGAACCAGTAGCGCAGCCAGGATTTTATTGGGGGGGGCATACCTGTAACTGGGGGGGTGGTTGGGGGGGGGGGGGGCTTTGGGGGCCCCCACTAGTTTTTCAACCACCCCCCAACTCCCCCCCGACCCCCCCCCCCCCAGAATTTTCCCAAAGGATTTTCGTCATGTGTAAAACGATAAAGGTGAGTAACTGTTGGTGTTTTTCAGTGCTTTTCAGTGTTATATGACCATAAAACAGCTAAATAACACTGTTTACACCCTTTTTATACCCATTTTAGACCAAAAAGTACCATTATAACTCAAACAATGGCCAGCTACCCCCCCCACTTTTTGCTCCGAGACCCCCTCCCCCAAAATCGGCCAGCTACACCCCCCCCCCCCCACTCTGCCAGACCCAGTTACAGGTATGGGGGGGGGGGGGAATGAAAGCGGCTTGTAAATGGCCAAAAATAAACAAACGTTTCTGCAATTTCACCCAAAAATGGTGGCACAGGAGCAATTTTCGAATTGCCAAAGCTTTGACATTTATTCACACGCTCGAGCTATTTTTCGTCAAAATTGTAATGTTCAGTACTAATTTTTGTAAGAGAGGTAACTAACCCTGTTGCACTTGTCTCACTCCCCAAAGTTTCGGGGGGGGGGGGGCCCACCCATAGGTGTAACTGGGTAGGGTGTAGGTACAGGTCACCCTCCCCCAGCTTCAGGCAATCCTGCACGAAAAAAAGGATCACCCTCCCCCAGCTTTGGTCCAACCTGCACTCATTGCAGGTTACCCCCATGGCTGAATGTGTTTCTCATACTTTCCAAGGTGTTTTTCAGGCCTGTGAGCAGTATTTATTGTCCAAATATCAAACATTTTCGCCTGCGGCGCTGTATCTTACGCCACTACAGACCATTTCGGAGAGTCTCGAGCGCGTTTTTGGACAAAAAATCAACAAATTTTGCCTGTGGCGCTGTGTTTTCAGCACACACGAAGCCTTTTCTAGGTTATTGTTGAGGCTGGAAAACGAGAATTTGTATCAAATTTGGCCGTGCAGGTCACCCCCATCGACTTTTGAAAAATCCCAGATTCACCCCTCCCAGCTTCGATGACCAGTTACACCTCTGGGCCCACCCACCCATCCCCCCAGCTACGCCACTGGACGGAACGGACCCTCTTGAGCGCCTTGAGCGCCGGAAAGCCATCCAGGGTGGTAATACCGAGACTGATAAGGCTCAGCTGCTCCAGGTTCACGAACTCAGACGTCAAGCCGACCACCGCGCCCTCGGGCGCCCTGCTGTTGTCCAGGTTCAGATCGGTCACCTGCAAGAAGCAAGGCTCGATTGTGGGCTGCAGCAAGGCGCATGTGCGTGCGTGGAGCGGCAAATGGCCTAGTGGTGGAGAATCGGCCTCTTGCGCGCACAGTTCTGGGTTCGATTCTTGATGGACATCCCTGTTGTCAATGGATGTATGTCTCGTGCTATCGCTGCCCTTGAGTGCAGATGGGGTTCTTCAGAATGCCTTTGGCTAATAATCCGGCTCTAGACAGGAAGGCGTTATGGAGATGGGTACGTCACATGGCCCATTATGGATGGCCTCTTAGCGTTGCCCTTAATCCAACAACAACAACAACAACAACACGTGCGTGTACGTGTGACGCGAGTGCGTACGTGCGCGTCATTTCTCGCTCAAGAAGTAAGTAAAGTACTCTACAGAACCGCAAATGGCGCCGCCAAGTTCCAGTTATTTCGTGTCACTCTGTAAACGTTCCAATAAAAATGGAACTATTCGAGGCTTACTGTATTCCCTTCGAGATTGCGCGCAAACTTCAAACGCGCACACCGACTTTGCCTACGAACGGGCAAAATGGCGTCTTTTGGTGGGATTTCGCCTATTCGTCTTCGGTTCGGCGCGGTTTAGCACAGCGACAGAGCAAACGACGTCAAGAATCGATTGGACAAGGCAACAGAGTCCAAGAACAGAACAAAAAACAAAATAACAAAACAAAAACAGGCGCGGCGCACGAACCTCCTTTGGCGGCCGACCTCGCAACTCCAGTTCGATCCGCTTCTGTAGCTCCATTTTCTCACTTTTTTGCCTCTTTGTTTCGTCCTTTCTGAAGAACGCCTTTTCCACTAATTGTCTTCTGCGAAATTGTTGGATTTTCCTTTTCTTTTCTCCAACACACGACTTTATTATTGAAGCCAAGAGCGGCGGCCAAGCAGCAGACGCCTTCTCTCTCTCTCTCTATACGCACAGGACACCGACACACACGCACATACGCAAGAAGGCGAATATACGCGCGCGCAGACTCAAACCAGCGGACGCACACACGTACACGGCGCACGCACCAACCCAATGCAACACAGCGTCGCTGCGAGACCCCAGCAAAGTATTCGATGCGTTACTGTAGCGCAAATCAATGCGCTCCGCCGATTGGTTCGTCAGAGGCAATCCGACCAATGAACACTGGCTGGTGGAACAGGAGTTGGACCCCAGCCAAAATGGGGTTAGAAAGTGTGCGAAATTTCAAAATAAATTGCTCTAAATTTCGGATTTCGATCTTGGGTCTTTGCAACACTTTGCAACAAACGTTGAGAGATGGCAAACAAATCAAACTGCATTCCAATGCAAATGCATACTGCAAACGCGTGCATTTTCCATTGTTGCCACGCATTTGATGATTGATTGTTTTGGCGGTGGGCCGCTCGGAACAAGTTGTTATTGAGCTGACTTGATTTCACGTTGTATAGTGTTTCTGCTCGAAATTCAGGTGGCCAACAACAATGTTCTTCAAACGCGTACGCTCTGCTTGTACGAATGAGCGCATTGCATTTGACTCGGTTCTGTCGACATAGTTGTTTAGAGAAAACACAGTTGTGAGCGAAAAAAGATGCTTGCTTGCTACTTGCGTCATTCGTGACTGAAGCAGCCATATACATATACATACATACTAGTATACAAGTACATAGGCGCGAAAGGCTGTGTGAACAACGCCACTGTCGGAGCAAATTTGCTTGGGCAAAGTCAGGCACCATTGCTACTCGGTCGAACTCTACTAAAGTTTAGGCTGGCGCTACCGTACTGCAGTATACACTCGTGCTTTTCCAGTATATACTCGTTACCACTACATATTTCACTATCTTCATTATGCCTTTTCCTCTTTGGGCGATACACTTTTACCACTTTCGCCTATTTGGGCGGTATATTGGTTTTTTGATTTGGACCTACGTTCGCAGTTACCGCGCAAAGGAGATTGACATTGACACACACCACTAGCGGATCCAAAGCCGGGGGCAGGGGGGTGTGTCCCCACCTGTCGTTGTCAGCAAAGGGGGGCAAGGGGGGCAGGCGCAGGAAACAAAAGGGCCAATCGAACTAATGTTTAGCTGTTTCCCTTAGATTAACGCACCCATCAGCCGAAAATTTTTGCCTGCGGCGCTGTAGTGTGTGGGTGAACGACTGTGTTTGGAGTAAGTGACCTATCCAAGGTATGGCAAGGTGGAGGATCTTACTGTCCAAGTCACGTAAGGGGCGCAAGGGAGGCAAGCTGACCAAGTCTGACAGGTTAGCCCAATTTTGGATTAAAAAATGCTCTAAAGAACGTTGGAAATCCAAAGTTTTCGCCTGCGGCGCCTGGTTTTGGACGACATTTAATGATAAATTCGTTGAAATTCAGAAACGCAGCAGTTGACATGCAGCGCCAAAAAGTTACAAGTTTAGCATAATACCGTAGTTATGCAAAATATGCGCCTGCAGCGCAACTGGTTGCTTCAAATGCCGCAAAGTTAAAAAAAAACACGCCTGCTGCGCCAAACGTGCGAAATATGGCTCTCCAATTTTTTTTTTGCGGGAAACATTTTGTGACCCTGCCCCCTCCTGTCAGAAAATCCTGGATCCGCCAGTGACACACACACACACGCACGCACGCCACTGGAGGATCCAGAAAAAATTTCGCAGGGGGGGGGGATTTTGCAGAAGGGAGGACCCTGTTGAACTTTTGGATTGGTTGGGCCATTTCAGCAGTGGTTTGGACACCTAATCGGTCCATTTTCGACGATTAACGAATGTAAGCGGCGCCGCAGGCGAAAATTTTGCTGTTTTCGACCACCTACAAGCAATTTTATGCTGAAAACTAGGCCCACTAGGCGCGTTTCTTCTCCCACCACCTATCCCTTTTCCCCCTCTTCCCCCCTCGATTTCCGATTTCGGGAGGGGGAATTCCCCCTTTCCGTTCCGAATAGACGTGCCACCCTGGGAGAATCTACTATGGGCACAGCGAGTCATAATTGTTGCTCACATGGGGAGCATCTATTATGTGACACCGACCGTAAGCTGCGAAGCGTTCGACAGGCCTCGGCCAACACCAACAACGACCGCGTCACCATCGAGTGGACCACCGCCCCGAAGGGCAGCGCCGCCAGCAGTTCCACGGCGAGTGGTTCCAGGGCATGGTGCGCCGCAAGAACAGTACAAACCCGCGCCGCACAGCATTCTGCTGCTGCCGACTGCTGCTGCAGAATGGATGTCCACCGGCGGCCGGGTGAGGCCACAGGCTGGCTGCCTCGTGATCTCACCGGCCACCGTCCGGCCGCCGGCTGAGAATATTTTGAACAGGCCGGCCAGACGCGTCGCGGCCGCCTTCTGCGGCTACTGGCCGGCCACCGGCCGCAATTTTCCGGCCGTGGACACCTCTACTGCAGAACAGCTTTGGCGGCGTCGTTTCGCAGCATTTTTACATTTTCATGGTCGGCGACTCATTCGGAGATGGCGCAAAATCCATCTCGTGGACTGACCAAATGACCTAATGACTAAATAGAAACAAGACGGCACCGGTAAGAAGACGACATGCAACGAAAAGATCACTGGCGTAACCAGGTTTTTGCGATCGGGGTGCGGGACATATTTCTCTCCATAAATTACCTAAATAGAAAGCTAAGTTTTACAGTGTAGCACAACCTTTAGAGCATTACATCGTCTAATCCTTGCATTACATCATTTGTAATATAAATTCACCACGATGGCAGCTACTGCCACTTTGACTTACCTAAAATACGACTTTTGAACTTCGACTTTTGAATATCTAAATGAGAATACCTAAGTGCAATGAGAATACCTAAGTGCGTGCGTGCGTGCGTGCGTGCGTGCGTGCGTGCGTGCGTGCGTGCGTGCGTGCGTGACGCACCCAGGCAATGATGAATTGAAATGAAACGATTATCTCTCGTGCACCGCGTGTTCTGTATCGTTTGCTGCGGCAATTTCAACCCACACAGGCACATCTCGAATGATCGTCAACAGAGTGGGTCGCAATGCGCTGTTCATAAAAGAAAGACGTTGACGTCAGAACAAGGAAAAAGAAATGCGATACACAATGGTGCAAGCGTCTTTCTTTTGGCTGACGGTAATGATGTGTTGGGCAAAGTGTGTCGCTAGACTTGAGGACAACGGTAAGGTGACTGTATCAGGGTGTACGCGTCAGCGTACAACCCTAATATGTGACCACTTGTTCAGTGCGCATTTTCGAATTTTCAATCGCCTATAACTTTTGATTGCCTGAACGGATTTCGTCGCGTTATGGCTCAAATGAACCGCCTTCTTCTGGGGCATCGAACGCGCCATAACGCGTTTCCTTGTTTTACTGTAGGGGGTCTATAGTTCCAAAAATGTTTCGAAAGCGCGTCCTTTTTTTCGTGTTCTCTGCCAGGTTTTCAGACCGCCATTCGTGAACGATACTCTCGATCGGCATGAAACTTTGCAGGTGTTGGCGGCTCATGATGGGATTCTTGTCGCCCAAAACATTCGGCTCTAGGCCGTGGCAATGTGTAGCTATGATCCATTTTGACGATTTTTCTCGGACATAGTCGTTTTTTTGGGCAAAAGTTTGTCCTCTATAGGCGCTTCAACCGTTGATCTGAGAGTTTCGCTATAATGGAGAAAGTTGATCGCCATGACCTGGAATAGACCCCATTGAAAAAATTAGTCACCCAAGACGCACCAATATGTCTACACTCTTGGGACGGCGATATTTCGGAGTGGTTAGCTCGGATGGCTTTGAGGTCAATAATAAAGTTGATCACCGATTCGTGGGGAACATTTCATTCTTTAGTGCCAACGCGCTCCGACGCACCAAAATATTTTCACTTTTGGGAAAATCGCAATATCTCGATGTGGGTACGTCGGATCACTTCGGCTAAAACACAAAAGTTGACCGCCTGCACGTGTAGATCATTTTGATTCTTTACATCCTATGCTCCGACAAACCAATATGGCACTGCAGATGTGCACGCACGCACGCACACCTTCAAAGGGGCTGCTTCACAAACAACTCGATGTGGGTAGGCCGGATCATTTCGGTTAGAACACGAAAGTTGACCGCCTAGTCATAGGGATCATTTTCATACTTTACATCACTATGCTAAAACGCAGCAATCAGTGACGGATCCAGGATTTCGTGACGGGGAGGGCGGCAAAATCGGAGCAAGGGAGACGAATTTTGAAAAAGGGGGCACCCTGTCGAAATCTACGGATGCTGTTCCATTTCAGCGGCCTTTGGCACATAACAATTATTCTAAACAATTAATACATAACAAACGGTGCCACAAACAAACACTGAGATTTTCGACCACTTACATTACAATCATTTTTTTTTAAATCAGAAAAATTAGGTGCACTAGACAGATTGGTTCTCTTGTTTCGCGACTTTTCGTTGTTTAGCAACAGATTTCTTCTTCCTAAGCGAATTGTCCTGCTGTTGTAGAGTGGACAAGAATCTATCATAAGATCCGTAAATATCTCTGCGCCGCAGCGCAGGCACTATTGGAGTTTTTGAGTGTTAATGTTAGCCTCCAGTTCCTCGTTCCACAGTTCCTCTATGACGCCAAATTCCTTCCCAGTTCCTCGGTCTTCTTCATGCTTTCCACGTTTCCCTGTTTCCGAGCTTCAAATCCTGATTATGAGTGATGTACAGGAGTCAGTTTTAATTTCAGTACCTTCCAGAAATGGCTTGATAAATTTGGTACATAGCGGTGGCAGCGCCATTTTTCTTTGGATCTTCTTTGTTCAAAGTCGCAGTGAATGGATTGACGGAACAAACAACATTAGTTTTTGCCACCCTGTCTTCTCTGCTGGCAGATGACCTGATAGAAGTTATCAGTGATATCACGTTCCTACCAAACAGTCAGAATGTACATGCACCTTGACGTGCCCCGTCATGCCGAGGACCGGGGAACTGGAGTATGAACATTTTTGAGTACTGTCGGTCAAGCGCATTTTGAGACGGTGGGGGCGGCGGATGACCATTACCAATTTCCCTACTCGTTATCGCTATGCCCACCAGGCTGGTTCCCCTTCTTTCTTTAGCTCCACCGCCGCGGCCCTGCCACGCCCCGCCATCTCGCCAACTCTCTGTACGAGCCCCTCCCCCAAACCACCCTACCGGCCGCTCCGCAACGCCGCCCTCCCCGCCCCCCTCTAAATCCTGACGGGGAGGGCGACCGCCCTCCCCGCCCTCCCCCTGGATCCGTCGGTGGCAGCAATATAGCACAACTGCAAGCGCACGCACGCACGCACATAATGTACCGCTTATGGCGCAGCACTATAGCAAAACTGCATGCGCATGCACGCACACACACACACGCTCACACGCTTCGATCGCGCCATCGTACGCGCATGTCCGTCGGACCGGTTGCAAGTAACGCGCGGCACACTTCTTTGCCTGGGTGTACACTGTATCAGCGCGGATTTTGGATTTTTTGATCGCCTATTGAAAAGTTGACGGAAAATTGGCGAATGGCGCAGTGGGAATTGAACCCACGTCTCTGGATTACCGGTCCAGTGTGCTAACCGCTACACCACACGCGCACGCCAACTCCTCGTCAAATTCGAAATGAGAAGGCAAAGACAACGAAAGAGCGAGCCTTAGGCCGCAGCACCAAAGTCGTGTCTTTGCCGTTGACTTTTGATTATCTGAACCGATTTTGGCGCGTTTCTATACGATGCGTGTCTCCTACTGCGATTGAAGGATTCCACTGGACACGCTACATTTGCTTTTTTTGGTACGCTGCGGCATGTGTGCATTCTGGTCTGCTGCTGTATGTCTGTATGTGCGTGCGTGCGAGCGTGCGTACGTGCGTGCGAGCGTGCGTACTTGCGGGCGCGCACACGTGCGTGCATACATGGTACGAGCGTGCGTGCGTGCCTGCATAGGTTTCGCGTATCAATGCTTGTCTTATGAAAAAACACTGTATTAAGGAAAAATTTGCAGGTGGCTGCAAAAAAAGGTGAATATGTGACGCTATTTTGTTAAAGTCCAGTTTGAAAAAGAGGGGTATTAATCAAGGCATGCCTCAAGCCACTTACGCTTTGCAGCTGATCAACTTCAGTTTGAACAAACCGTGTATAAAAACTGAACCAAACGCAGCAACACGTCACATATTTGGCATTTTTTGTGCGAGCCACCTCATTCAGCCAAAACGCAACAGCAACCCTTTCACATCTCATCTCTCTCGGACAATGCGTTGCCATTGGCCATTACCATGGACCTGGCACAGCCAAACTTCCTAGATAAATAATCAACACCCTGCTAACATTTGTGACATGTGGGTTGTCACCACAGTTAGTGATGTGTAGGCATACATACTGTACTGGCTCCATTTGTCATTCCCCTTTTGGCATTTCATCCAATGATGACCTACAACGCTTGCATAGTGCAATGCACCATTTTACATCTTGTGCGTGCGTGCGTGCGTGAGTGCGTGCGTGTGCGCGTGCGTGTGCTTGCGTGCGTGCGTGTGTGCGTGCCGGCGTGCGTGCGAGCCTGCGCGTGCATCGTGTTCCATGTGCAAGATCATGGGGTCATTCTCACAACCAAGTGGCATTCGGTCATGCGGCATATGTGAGTGCAGTGTGTGTAGGTCTTAATAATTGCCACTGCACCTTCCTATGCACGCGAACACAAAAAATGCCAAATAGGTATGTGACGTGTTGCTGCGTTTGGTTCAGTTTTTATACACGGTTTGTTTAAACTGAAGTTGATCAGCTGCAAAGCGTAAGTGGCTTGAGGCATGCCTTGATTAATACCCCTCTTTTTCAAACTGGACGTCTTTTTCAAAATAGCGTCACATATTCACCTTTTTTTTGCAGCCACCTGCAAATTTTTCCTTAATTTCTTTACCTTCGTAACCACCCAGCTGTCTCATTCGTTGCGCTCTCAATCAGCAACTGCTACAAATTTGTAAATCTTCATAAGAACCCTCTATTATCGCCCCCCCCTCTAATAACGTCCAGGGTAGAGGGTGGGTTGAAGAAGTTAACGCCCCCATCCTACAGCCCAGTCACGTTTTGCCAGCGCCAGCAGCAACGAACTGGATCACAGTGCGTGCGCACACAGAAACATGATGCGGAAATGAAGTGAGAATTGCACGCTGTTGCTATTACACGCGCGCCAGTGGCGTAGCCAGGGGGGGGGGGGGAAGAGGGGCAGCTTCCCCCTCCGAAATTAACCGAAGCTAAAATTTTTTAGCTTGGTACCCTCTGTTGCAAAGTGCTGATATGGGCATTTTTCTCAATTTCAATGCAAATAATGATGAAAACGACACGAAAGAGCCAAATTTTCGCCTGCGGCGCATTGTTTTGCATTGAAAACCGTGAAAGTTCGTTACGCTACTCTAAAATTTGCCTGCGGCGCTATTTTTGAGCACGGAAATCGATCGCTTTGACAACGTTGCTAACGTTTTTGTGTGAATATAGTCAGACAAACGAGCGCAAAGCGTGTAAACAGACTGGATGAGAGAGTGTCTAAAGCTTCCCCAGCCGAAATGGCGCAATGTCCAAAAAAATCGACAGGGTACCTACCAACTGTTGCAAAATTGGGGATTTTGGCCGAGATTGGACTCCCCCCCCCCGAAATCAAGTCCTGGCTACGCCACTGACGCGCGCGCGCATTTTCTAACGCCGCCCCTTACCCCCGCCTGCCAACATCTCTTAAAAAAATTCTCGTAAATCTTTATTAGAATATCTAAAAGAAGGGGTATCTCGAAATTGGTCCTAAGAATGCTCAAAAAAATTCGGCCCGATCCGTCAAGCCGAGAACCGGTCGGTAACGACCGGACGAACGGACGGACAGACATACCTGTACCTGGGTCTGGCAGAGTGGGGGGGGGGGTAGCTGGCCGATTTTGGGGGAGGGGGTCTCCGGAGCAAAAAGTGGGTGGGGGTAGCTGGCCATTGTTTGAGTTATAATGGTACTTATTGGTCTAAAATGGGTATAAAAAGGGTGTAAACAGTGTTATTTAGCTGTTTTATGGTCATATAACACTGAAAAGCACTGAAAAACACCAACAGTTACTCACTTTTATCGTTTTAGACATGACGAAGATCCTTTGGGAAAATTCTGGGGGGGGGGGGGGGGTCGGGGGGGAGTTGGGGGGTGGTTGAAAAACTAGTGGGGGGCCCCCAAAGCCCCCCCAACCACCCCCCCCCCCCCCCAGTTACAGGTATGCGGACAGACCATTAGGAATTTTTTGGTCCGTATATGAACTCGCCGCGAGTAAAAAATCTGGGCTTTTAATTTATTCTTTGCGACCAATTGGTGATTTAGTGATTAGTGAGGCTGAGTAAAATTGTTGCCTTAGAGGCTTTCATGCAATGAAATTTGAGTAACGCTTTAGTTAGAGCCAGCTTGACCCTAAAACTGTCCCTTTCGTGTAAAGTGGCACTTATAGCCTAAGAGGCTTTATGCAACCGGCCCCAAGGGCGCTCATTGGGGATTTACGGCAGTGTGATTGTCTCACGCTTCAGCAGTCTTCCGCAAAGCCTATACAGTCGCCAGTCTTGAGGCCCAATACCGGCTGACTGCACTATATTCCGCGCAGAATGGCGAATCGCGTACACGGACGCCATGCAAACTGCAAGTATTGGGATCATTTTTGCGCTACCTGGACCGCGCTAAGCTCGACTGCCAGCGCACGTCTGTGCGGTTGCGCGACTTCAAGCAGCCAGCACCTTCGTACCCATACACCCGCTGCGCCAAAGCAGAGTGAGCACGTTTCGTTTTGTCTCTACCAGCCGAATGTTCAACTTTAACCGAATACAGCGGACGTCTGGCAACTATTACCAGACGAAACGGACAAAACATGTCGGTAATTGTGAAGCGCTCTTATGTATGTATGGATCTTATGAAATCTTTATGTATGTATGTATGTATGTAATTATGAATTATGTAATTATGTAACACCGCCAGTTACGAAAATAATTAGGTAATTATGAAACACCGCCAATTATCGAAAAAATGTACATTTTTGGTGCACATTCTGGTGTGCCTGCTACAATTGCCCAGTGTCCAAAAGAATTTTAACAGGGTACTTACTCCCTGTTCAAATCCAGCCCATTTAGCCCAACGTGTCACCCCCCCATTGCAAAATTCCACGTACGCTACTGTCAATCTCATCGTCCACTCGGGCGTGGACGCTAACATGTGTGTAGCCGATTAAACTGCTTTTCCAACACTTTAGTCGCAGCGCGAAACGCTGGTTCGACCGACTTTCATCGAAATGTCGTCGCCGCGTGACACAGAAGCTCTCCGCCTACAAAGGTGACTGATTTGACAATGTGTACACTCGTGCATACTTTTCATGATTTTTGATTTCTTTTGCCCCCAAGTCTTACTGCGTTTGTCCCCAGACAGAATTACTCTTATTGCCCCACTTTGCGGGCCTGTACATATCAGGGTGTACGCGTCAGCGTACAACCCTAATATGTGAGCACTTGCGCGCGCGAGAATACGGATTTTCGATCGCCTATAACTTTTGATTGCCTGAACCGATTTCAGCGCGTTATGGCGCAAGAGAAGCGCATTTATCGGGGAACCGTACATGCAACAGCGCGTTACAGTATTACTGCGCGTTAAGGGGAAACGCCCAAAAATGTTTCGAAAACGTGGTATTTTTTTTCATGTTCTCAACCCAGTTTTTGGACTGCCGCTCGCAAGTGCCACATGCAATTGGGATATAACTTGGCATACGCAGGCCGTCCATGATGGCAATTTTGGGTACCAAAGGAATTGTCTCTGCGTTCTACCCATCTGGAGATATTGCCGATTTTGTGTGTTTTTTTTGGACATAGTCGTTTTTTTTGGGCCTGTTTCTACCAAGAGTAAATCTCCAAAAAGTGCCGAGTAAACTCCCAAATATTTTTTGAGTTTCGTGAACAGTATCACGATGTGAGTCTAGGACGCTTGCCAGACTTTCAAAATTCACACCACATAATAAGATATTGGCAATTAAAAATTTGGGGAAAAAAGTTTGTCAGCTATAGGCGCTTCAACGGCTCATCGCAGAGCTTTGCTATAAAGGACAAAGTTGATCACCTCAACGTGGAATAGGTTAGTTTGGACAAGTTGACCAAATTGGACGCACCAAAATTCCTCCCCCATTATACCGATAACGGAAATTGGCGATATTTTGGTGTGGTTAGGTCGGATGGCATAAACATCAATAATAAGGTTGATCACCCTTCGATGGAGAACATTTCATTCCTTGAAGTCAACACGATCCGACGCACCAAAATTTTTCACTTCCGGAATAATCGATAAATATCGATATGGGTAGGTCGGATCACTTTGGTTAAAACACGGAAGTTGACCGCCTGCACATGTAGATCATTTTGATTCTTTACACCGGTATGCTCCGACGAACCGATATGGCACTGCAGATGTACACGCACGCACGCACACCATCAAATCGGCTGCTTCACAACAAAAACTCGATGTGGGTACGTCGCATCACTTTGGCTATAACACAAAAGTTGACCGCCTAGCTATAGCGATCATTTTGATTCTTTACATCATTATGCTACGATGTAGCAATATAGCACAGTTGCACGCGCACGCACGCACGCACTCGCATGCACATAATGTAGCACCTATGTACAATGTATCGCCATTACCGTATCATTTGAATACAGCTATTGTCCCACCCCCGAAGAACATCTCGGCGTCGAGCGGATTCGATCGCGCCATCGTACGCACATATACGTCAAGCCGTTTGCAAGTAATGCATTGTAAACACATTGTATACACAACACGCACATACGCACGTGTGGGCACAGGCCACAAGTCACTACACGTACCTGCTGCTTTTTTTAAAACTGCATGCTGTTCTGCTCCTGTATGTCTGTATGTGCGTGCGTGCGTGTGTGCGTGCATACATGCGGGCGTGCGTGTTGTCGTCCTTGTCTTTGTGTTATGAAAAAACATTGTATTAAGGAAAAATTTGCAGGTGGCTGCAAAAAAAGGCGAATATGTGACGCTCTTGTGTTGAAGTCCAGTTTGAAAAGGAGTGGTATTAAGGCATTCCAGACTGATTTCTAGCCACTTTTGCATTGCAGCTGATCAACTTCAGTTTGAACAAACCATGTATAAAATCCGAACCAAACGCAGCAACAGGTCACATATTCGGCGTTTTTTGCGTGAGCCATCTCACTCAGTCAGCCAAGCCAGAACTCTCTCACGCGTTGCCAGTGGCCTGATACAGCCAAAGTTCTTGCCTAATCAATTGGTGCCTTGCTAAAATTTGTGACATGTGGGTTGTTGACGATGTACAGTTCGTGATGTGTAGGTGAGGCGCACATACGTACTACAATTCATTCCCTTCTGGCATTCCACCCAATGACGCTGTTCATACTACATTTGTGTAAGTGCCTCCAGCCATTTGTGTAGTGCCCTAATGCGTGTGTGAGTGCTGCATGCGTGCGTGCATTCGTGCGTGCTTGCATGGGTACGTGAGTGAGTGCATACATGCGAGCGTGAGCGCGTGCCTGCGTGTGCATGGGGTCAGTTTCAGTTGCCACAATTTTCGCTCCACGTTTCCTTCCATTGTGAGCAAACACAAAAAACGCCGAATATGTGACTTGTTGCTGCGTTTGGTTCGGATTTTATACATGGTTTGTTCAAACTGAAGTTGATCAGCTGCAATGCAAAAGTGGCTAGAAATCAGTCTGGAATGCCTTAATACCACTCCTTTTCAAACTGGACTTCAACACAAGAGCGTCACATATTCGCCTTTTTTTTTGCAGCCACCTGCAAATTTTTCCTTAATGCTTACTCTACCCCAAAGATCAGGTGTCTACAGACCTGTCGTGGTCGGCAAAGGGGGGGGGCAGCGGTGGAGGCGTTGTTGGGCAAGCGCATGGCTGCAATCGCAAATGCAAATGCAAATGCTCCATTGTCGCGTGGCTCCTTCGTTGTGCCACGCTGACAGGCAGGCTGCAGCTTCGATGGACGCCCGGAGAGACACGCAATGGTGGCTTTCCGTTTTGGGGGCACAGTAACTACTTTTGCAGTGGGGGGGGGGAAAATAAGGCGCGTCCATATGCGGGCCAAAGCAAGTAAATTTTGGGGGCAGATTGAGTAATTTCGGGGGCAGAGTGAGTAGGCTCGTTATTTGGGCCAAGCGAAGTAAAGGGTGTTTTTTTTTAATTATCACATTTCTTTTTTGAATAACTTTCGTTTCCTTTGTGGGATTGTTATGAAATTTGGAACACTTATACCTAAGGCATTGGGATTTTGTCTGAGAGGGGGGGGGGGCGGTTTCAGTCGAGGAGCAGCAGCAGAGAATACTGTGCGCCGACGTATTAGACGAGCTGAGCTAGCCAAAAGCGAAGTTTGGCGTTTGAAATTCGGCATACAGTACTGGGTAGTTACGATTCAAACGATTTAGTTCGTAAAATCTGCCCAAAAAGCGACATCTGATTTGGAGCGCCATAACTCTCGGAATCCTGAACCGAATTCGACGATTCTTTTTTCATACCAAATCCCAAAGTCTTGAGTATAAGTGTTCGAAATTTTATGACAATCCGACAAAGGAAACAAAAGTTATTCAAAAAAATGTGATAATTAAAAAAACCCTTTATAATTCTGGGGGCAGACGCAGTAAGAAAAGGGGCAGACAGGCAATGCATTGTGAATGGCCTTCTTTGAACGCAGCTGTGTTTCGGTACCCGAGGAGTTGGCGTGATCAGTTTGGTCACGTGGGCAGTGAGTTTGTTCGAGTCTTCAACGAAAGCGTGGCACGCAACTGCACCACAAAGAAAGCCCCATCACCGCTGGACGTGTTGATGAAGTTGGCTCTTCCGTGCGGAGAGAACGGTTCACTGTGCTCCATTTCAACGATGCAGAAAATATCACGCTACGCAAGGTAGTTTCTTCCGTCACTTCCAACTTGCATGCCGCAGTGCTTTGAGGATGTATACTTTAGATGTCAAGGACCGGCCGAGTGCGGTGTTGAAATCGGCTGCGGAAAAGAGCGACAAAAAAGAGTGTTGATGATAAAAGATGGGCGATGTGTGTGCGCTGAGCGACCATCACAGATACCTACCGTAAATCCTCCATTAGTGCCCCCCTCTCCAACAGTGCCACCGGCCAAGGTAAGCACTTTGACGACGGCCACTGCTCAGCAGCAGCAGCCGGCGAAGAAGCCGAAGCCGAAACAGAAGCCGAAGCCGAAACAGAAGCCGAAGCCGAAACAGAAGCCGAAGCCGAAACAGAAGCCGAAGCAGGTGGCGGAGGCGACGACTGCCGCGACGCCGCAGTTCCACACGACCGACTCGTCCTCAGCAACGACGCCCGCGGCCACAAGGAAGATCCCGTGCCCCGCGGACCGTGCTCAGGCTGGAACCCCGGTCAAAGACACCGCCGTTCCCGACGGGCAAGCGAAGCTCGTGGGCGTCGGCCTCGCCGACAAGCGACCGCTGACCAAGGAGGCGGGCGATGCGGCATTGGGCTTCATCACACAGCGACTCGAGGCCGCCATGGTCGGCGTCACCAACCAGGCGCCCATTCGCTTCGTCGGCTGGGTCCGCTTGGGACGCCACGGCGCGCTGCTGCTTCAGCCTTACGACAGCCGGACCGATCAGTGGCTCAAGGCCGTCGTCAAAGAGATTCCGCCGTGGGACGGGCAGAGCTGGACCATTGGGAAGCCACTACAAGTGGTGGATGGTCCGACTCACCCGGTCCACGGCACTTTTCTGGGCGATGTCACTGACCACTCGGCCGTGCTGTGGCTCCTGCAGAATCAGAACGAGGGCCTCAACACCAGCCGATGGCGGGTCCTGCGCACCGTGCCCAAGCGCGAAGGCGCGACCACCATCAGCTTCCTCGTGGAGGACGCGTCCTACGCCACCCTCCTCAAGACCAACATGGTCGTGTTCTTTCGGACCGGCCAGGTGATTCTCGTCTCGGCGGAGCACCGCAAGGACCAGAAGACAAAGGCAGCGGCGCCGGAGGCGCTCGTGGCCTCGACGAAGGCCTTGGCGGTCACGGACACGCCCACCACCAGCGCCGCGCCGGCGCAGGAGGACAACTGCGGCGGCGACGAAATCGTCCAGTAGGCCGCTTACCCCCGTGTCGGACCTTCCTCGTCTTTTGTATTTTCGATCACTAGCGGCTCCTGGCGCGTATGCACAGTCGAAAATCTAGCCTAGCATTTGCTTGAGTCTTAAAGATTCGAGCATGCACTTGTCTAGCCGTATGCACAATCGAGCAAATGCTTCAGTCTAGAGTAGCATCCGCCCAGTTTCAAGACTCAAGCTCAAGACAGCTCCTGATCAGTCTAGGCTGTTTTTATTTGAACGCTAGATTGTAATTAGAAGGCTTAGAGATGTCGGCAACGGCAGAGAGATATGCGACGTATGCGAGAACGCGTTTCCTTTTGAATCTGCGGACCGGGAAAGCCCGATTTATAACCGTGGGACACGGACACGGACACGGCAAGGGAGACGGACACCGCGATTTATAACAATGGACCTGTCCCCCGGACAGTCCGCGGACACGAGTTGGCTAACTTTTATCTTTTGTCCACCGGACAACCGTATCCCTTCCTACATTTGAAATGGCGCGCCTTGCGCAAATCCCGCGCAGCGCTAAGGACGGATATAGGTAAACAGTGTTCGATCCGTTTAACGTCATCGTTCATCGGCTTTAACGTTGACGTTTTCCGATATTTTAAACAATTTTTGACAATTCTAAAACTAGTGTAGGCGGCACTGTACTGTCGTAGCGTTTATGATTGTTTTTTCTTACTGTATGCTTCAATTTTGAGACGCATCCGTTGCGAAAAGATCCATGGTTATAAATCGGGGCCGGATATTTGCGTGTCCGTGTCCGTGTCCGTGTCCGTGTTCCTTGCGTGTCCGTGTCCGTGTCCGTGTCCCTTGCGTGTCCGTGTCCGTGTCCTTTGCGTGTCCGTGTCCGTGTCGGTGTTCCTTGCGTGTCCGTGTCCGTGTCCGTGTCCCTTGCGTGTCCGTGTCCGTGTCCGTGTCCCATGGTTATAAATCGGGCTGAAGAGATGGGGAATTGCGAGCTGTATAAGCTGTAGCGGTACCGCTTCACTAGCAAATATCGGGTATGAAATAGCGGACATAATAGCAATGAAATTAAAAAGCTAATGGCGGTGGTCGTCTGCCTGAAAGTGCAGCAGATTTTTTCGGCTGTCGGCTTAACTTAACTTAATTTAACTGGCTTAGCTTGCTTATGTAACTATATACTTGCCCCTTGCCTTTTCTTTGCTTAAACTTGACTTCGATTGGCTAAAATGGCTTTAGCTGTCGCCCGAAAGAGACTCATTTTCGCTGCGAATACTTAGTTTCACTGCGTTTTACAGTTGATATATCAAGAACAATAGCGAAAATCACATTTCAATTTCAAGCTAGTGCTTGGAGTAGCGTCTTGAACAAGCCTGTGTCGTGCTTAAACTGTGCATACGCCGTAAGAGTAGCATCTCGTTCAAGTCAAGACTAAAGTTCAAGCAAATGCTAGAATCTCGAACTTGAGTCTAAGAGTTGGGAAAAAACGTTTTCACTAGGGCACAGAGTTTTTTTCTGTTAAAAACGGTTTCTTTTGTTTTTTTTTGAATACGTGTGTACATGTAGGTACCATACATCATGGTAACTCATCAGCACAGTGCCCAAAGCTTCGAAATCGGTACATAAAGAAGGTTGAGTGGAGTAGAGCTGTGCAAGCACTGCAGTAAGCACAAACAGACAGGTGGGCTCCTCACATGTGCGTGCGGGCGTGCGTGCGAAGGCGTCTGTGTGTGCGCATGAGTGTGCGGGCGTGCGCGCGAGAGCAGAATGACGAGTGGCGCGGTGTTCTGGCACCAAAAACATGCGACGCGCATGCAAAGAATGCAAGAAGGGGCGCGGCGCAGACGATGGACGAGGACGCGCAAGCGGCAGAGAGAAGGCAACTGAGATGGTGAACAGCAGGGCAGCAGCTCCTTCGAGTTTGTATTCACGGCCATCGAGCAGGCGGGTAGCGGCGAGCAGTCGAGCTGGGCCGGCTCGCCCTCGGCCGAGACGGCGGCCGGCGCCACGCGTCCATGCCTCCGCAGCGCCCCAAATGAGAGTGTGGGCAGAGGAGAAGGGCTGAAAAAGTGTGCAGAATAGTACAGTCGCTGCTCAAACAGTAGACAGCTTTGGCTTGCATGCTAAAGTGGCTCGCTTTATTTGATGTAATACGGTGGCGCGGCTCATCTCAGTTAGTTTCTTACGACTACGACCTTTTTTTATAGGTTTTATAAGAAGAAATAAGGTTTTTATAGGTTTTATAAGAAACAGGCGACGACGTATTAAAAAAAGAAACGTGTTCTTTTTGTTAAAAAACCTTTGTAAAAAAACGTGCCGAACTCACTGTGCCCAGACCAGAAGGGGGAGAGGGGGTTTGCCCCTCCTGTTGTTCGTTGTCGTTCGTCGTGGTCATTGTTGGTGTTGACCGAGGCCGGTCGGATGGATGCTTTGGCCATTAGCCATCACCGTCGGTCAACAAATTGGTGATTGGACTATATGTTTGGTTCGGTTGTGTTTGGTTCTCACTACACAGCTACCAACCTAAGATGGACGAAGGCTGATTTACCAGGTAACTTACACTTACACGTGTTCTATTTGATTTGATTTACAGTGTCGTTACAGCTACCAACCATGTTGGTGCCTTTTCTGGCGGCTGTTGTGCAAGTTGACAGCTGGCCCTGGCCAGTGCGTGTGAGTGAGTGTGTGTGTGTGTGTGTGTGTGTGTGTGTGTGTGTGTGTGTGTGTGTGTGTGTGTGTGTGTGTGTGTGTGTGTGTGTGTGTGTGTGTGTGTGTGTGTGTGTGTGTGTGTGTGTGTGTGTGTGTGTGTGTGTGTGTGTGTGTGTGTGTGTGTGTGTGTGTGTGTGTGTGTGTGTGTGTGTGTGTGTGTGTGTGTGTGTGTGTGTGTGTCAATGTCAATCTCATTTGCGAATCTGTCGCTTGTCCGTTGGTTTGGTTGAACTTGGCGCTGGTTGTCTGTAACGTGGTCAGTTGCTGATGCACATACTGCATACTATACATACCACTACCACTAGAGCTGCAAACCGAAATCGGTATATACCGAAATTTCGGTATATACCGAAGAAAATGGTCGGTTTCGGTATATACCGATACCGAAAATACCGACATTTCTAAATTTCGGTATATACCGAAACCGAAAATACCGACACAAATTTTTCGGTATTCGGTATTCGGTATTTTTGGGATTTTCGGCGTTACAAAAGGAAGAAATACAGGCCAGAGGTCGCTATTGACGTCAACTTCTGTTTGGGCCTTTGCCGCGGCGCGAAAGCAATGCTGAGGCAGTGGAAACGGGTCAGTGACTGCTCTCCACAAGCAGTACAGATTCTTTGACTACATGCCAGTTGTCTCTCGAAAGGACAGGCCAATCGACACTACTCCCTAATATTCTGTCAACTTACCAGGTCAACAACTACTAACAACTTACCACGCGTCAGCGTCTGCTGACCCCTAATGTTACTCTGTTCGCAGAGTTGGGAAGTACATGTACAGAGTACATTGTCGCTGTGGCCACCATCATGCTAGCGGCTTTTTTCATCGGCGGGGCTGATCTACAGTGATCTCGTCAGTTCGTCACAAAAGTCGCTGAAAGCTAAGCAGCTGTTCTAGGCTTCTGCAAAGCTTTCCTCAATTACCCAGGAGGCCTAGAAAGAGATGCTGGCGGAAATCGGACAGCAAGTAGGCAGAGGTAACCAAGGACCTATGGGTCCCCTTCTCGCCTGCGACTTCGTTCTCAAACCTCCAAAAAAAGGTGGTAATTTGTCCCATCACGCACGATTTTGTCTAAATACCGAATACCGAACCGAATACCGACAATGCCGAAACTATCAGACGCGGTATATACTGTACCGAAAAATACCGGCCATTCTCAATTTCGGTATATACCGATACCGAAAATACCGAACATTTGGTCGGTTTGCAGCTCTAACTACCACATACGCATGAATACAAAATAGAAACAAAGATGGTAGCGAAGAAAGAGATGAAGAAGGTCTGACACAATCGCGGTAATGCGTAGTTAGTAACGAGTCTACCGTTACCGTAGCTCCCGAACAAAAAACCGCGTCGGGCCGATACGCCACTGGAGAGTCTCCGTTACAGTCTCCGTTACAGTCTGCGTTACAGTCTTCGTTACAGTCTGCGTTACAGTCTTCGTTACAGTCTGCGTTACAGTCTTCGTTACAGTCTGCGTTACAGTCTTTGTTACAATCTCTGTTACAAAGTATGTGGTGTACGATACAACTTTCTTATGATACAATTTGCAAATTTACATACATCTGTTTTTCGTTGGCTCGGAAGCTTTTTGTTCTGTTATTTTGTTTTAAACGAAACAGTCGATGAAACAGCAATGAAACAATCGATGAATACCGGTTAGAAAATGAAGCAAAGAAGCCAACGCGCACCGCGCGAACTCTGTGAGCGAGACGACGTGCAGAGTATTCTGGATGGCTTGCGACGGCGCGACGGAGCGCACACTTTTCGATCGGCGGCTGCGAGAATCGTGGTAATACGAGGCGAAGTCGTCCTTTTTGCTTTGCATACCTGATGGGCGCTGCAATGCAGGAATTGACGGGGTGCGAAGTCAGCTTCATGGCCGTATCCCGTCACGTCAAGGACCCTGACGTCGGCTACCGACAGATGGGCCTAAGTCGACCGCATGAAAAAGCGCAGAAGCTGGTGGCGGTGGCAGCAGCCGCACCGCTGCAAGAGCCAACCACCATCCCGCAGCTACTACCGCCGCCGTCGCCGCCGGCACTCGGGAGCTGCGGCAGTAGCACTGCTACCAACCAGCATCGGGCACTTGGTCCTCAATAAGGTGCCTCCGCAGTCGGCGTCGTCTGCTGTCGCACTGGCACACGGCGGCAGCCGCATTGTCGACAGCTTTGGCGTCGACACGCGTCAGCAGTCGACCCCGTAATGCGTCCAGTGGAGGCCCTCCGAAATCAACGGATCGGCTGAGCCAGAGGCCGGCGCTCGCCCCTATAGTAGCGTCGACGACAACCGCTTCAACGCCTGCGCTCCTGTCGGCGACGAACGCGATCGCCTCAGCCAGGGCGTTGGAGCGAGCGCTGGAAGACTGGTCGGAAACTGTCGTCAATACTTGCCGTCGTCGAGCTTGCCGAGTGACTCGTCTGCTTGGGTTGGAGACCAGTCTGGGAAGTCGCCTACGTCAGCTGTGAACACGTCGACTGCAGATGAAGCGCCGCGAGCGAACCGTGAATCAGAAGTGCGAACTGAACAGATGCGGTTCGAGTAACGAACCTCCAACCACCGAAGCTGCTCCTGTTCGCGGCTATGCAACGGTGACATCCAAAAGGCTGACGAAGACGTCTATTTTCGTGACGGATGGGACGGGATTCGGCCGCTTGTACCGCATGACGAAGCAGGCTCCAGACGACACAACGTACTACCGCTGCTCTCGGTGCGACTCGCTGAACCGAGTCGAGACGGCCCTGTCGCTTTGTACGTTGTTTCTGGCGCGTGTTTGTTTACTGTGTGTTGGCCTTGTTGCAGCGTACGCGTTGTACACGCGCTACCATTTTGTCAGTTACAACCTAAATCTTAAAGGCTGGTTGCCTCTGAAGAGCCTCGCCAGTCTGAGCGTCAGGCATAGAGGCGAAACGCTCATTTATGAACTGAAAATAAATACTCCCAGTATCCTAATGTTAGGTAGGAGTAGTAGGAGTACATATTATTATTTACATAGCTACCATATTCATTCTAATTGGGCTTGTTCGATTAAGTTAAACGCATGCGACGTTCACTTGCTGGCTGGTGTTATCGGTTCGGTAAATCTGACCAACTTTTCGGCTGAACTTTTACAGCAACTTTCACCTCTCTTCCAAGGATCGCACTTACACCTTAGTCGTACATCGCTATTATTGGGCATGTCTGAGCATAATCGAATTCAAATTATTGGGTCTCATAGCGAATGCATGCATGCGTGTGTCGTATCCGTGGCGCATCCATGGCGTTTCGGCACATGTGGCGTATCCGCTGTGGCGTATCGGCACGGAACCCAAAAAACCAGTGTACCGCCCAAATTGGGCAATTCCCAAAATATGCAACCGATACAAGCACAACCGATACAAGGGATTATTGTTCCCGCCTCCTAAGCCTAAGCCTAAGCCTAAGCCTAAGCCTAAGCAAAAGCCTAAGCCTAAGCCTAAGCCTAAGCCTAAGCCTAAGCTAAAGCCTAAGCTACAGTGATCCCTTGTATCGGTTGTGCTTGTATCGGTTGCATATTTTGGAAATAGCCCCAAATTGGTAAAAGTATACCGCCCAAAGAGGAAAAAGCCCTTTCATTGGCAGAAACTTTCAATTTTTTGTTTTAATTAAACTTAGGAAATAGGCCGTATAATCATGCCGCCTAAAAAGAAGGAGGAGGTCAGGCCGCCCCCTTTGATGGGCCGGATAGGAACCAGCTTGAAAGTGCGTTTCACTTCATTTCTGTTTATTGCTATGTTGCATATTTCTGCAATTGTCACACCACACCACACGCGCGCACGCACGCACGCACTCACGCACGCACTTGTTCAGATTGGCATAGTAGGTCTGCCCAACGTGGGAAAGTCCACCTTTTTCAACGTTCTCACAAAAAGCCAAGTCGCGGCCGAGAATTTCCCCTTCTGTACCATCGACCCCACTGAAAGTGTGATTATTTTTATTTTAATTTATATAATAAGAGAATTTTAATGTTGTTGCTTTTAGGCAGATGTCCCGTCCCAGACGCCCGCTATGACTGGCTGTGCCAGCTCTACGAGCCGGACAAGTGGGAAAATTAATTATATTATTTAATAATTGGAAATTTCGAATATTTATATTTTACTTTCGTCTAACTCGTAGTCACTTAATGATTGAGGTTGCTCAGGCTCAACAAATGCAGTGAAGGCTGTTTGAAAGAAAGCAGAAAGGTCTGTATGTACAATGTACAATGTACACGGTAATCTGTTTTTTTTTCTGTGCTTTACATACCCTACATGGACTTTTGCGCGTTTTGTATACTCTCCCTCATGAGGACGACACCATCCAAATTTCTGCTTTTATTCTTATTTTTTCCGTCTTCTACTGAATGCAACATTTATTTGTTTATTTACTAATTCCAGCAAGGTGCCAGCATTCCTGATAGTCAAAGACATCGCGGGCCTTGTGAAGGGCGCGTCGGAGGGCGAGGGATTGGGCAATGCCTTTCTCTCGAACATCAGCGCTTGTGACGCCATCTTCCACGTTTGTCGTAAGTCCGTGCGTGCGCCAATGTACGTGCGTGCGTGCCGGTCTCCATACCTGTGGACCCCCCCCCCCCAGGGGCGGGTCCAGGAAAAGATTTCGTAAGCCACAAAGCCAACCATTTCTAGTGTTTAAAAATATCGCCGCAGGGGGGGGGGCTCTTAATTTCTATGCCCTTAAAAAGCGCCCCTGCTAGCCGAGGGTTGAAACAAACCGTAAACCCTATAATTAGCACCCCAGGAGCTGCTTGTTTTTTTCGAGCTCTAGGAGGGTGTATAATTACTAATCATAGGGGCTAATAAACTGAAAGTGTCAATGTGCGGGAAGCTTTGTGGGCGAAAAGGCGCGTGAGGCGATTTTTAAGGGACCATACATACACCCAGACATGGAAAATTTTGCCTTTTACAGGATGGTCATTTAGGGAGGGGTGTAATTATAGGGGGGGGGGGGGCTACAAACTCAAAAGTGGTCCTGGGAGGGTGTATAATTATAAGGATGGGGGCTAATTATAGGGTTTACAGTATTAGTGAATTTACGACTTTTTTAATAGTTGTGCACACGTCACACCCTGTTTGTTTGTTTTTTCAGGTGGATTTGACAGCGAAGACATTGTCCACGTGGAGGGGGACGTGAATCCCGTCCGGGATCTGGAGATTATCAGCGACGAGCTCAGGCTCAAGGACATCCAGTATTTGGCCGCGCCACTCGACAAGATCGAGAAATTGGCCGCCAGAGGCGCCGACAAACAGAAGAAGGAGGAATTTGTCAGTTTTTGCTTTTTGAGAAAAAAAGTTCCCTTACAAATGCTGGTGTGCATCATGCGCGAAAAGCTGTTCAGTTTACGTGGTACTGGTAACAAAGAAGCGTACGCAAAATTGGTCACCAATCGTACTACGTATGTCTTCTACACCTTTTTTGTAGTTTTGAAGGTTTCTTTGCCACTCAGCAGTAGTATTTTCGCAAAACATTGCGCTGTTATCGCTCCACGCTGATGTCAACTAAGACCGTGCTCGTTTGTGCGTGCGTGGCTGCCTGTCCCCCCCCCCACTCCCTCAGTATCCAACCTTCATACGGGGGTACCCTCCCTTTCATCTTTCAAATTCCACCCCCCCCCCCTTTCACCAACCACCCCCCAGAATTTTTCCAAGCGATTTTCGCCCTGTCTAAAGCTCTAACCTATTAAAGTAAAAAATGCTTAGCTACCCCCCTCTACTTTTCCTCCACTCCCAACGCCTCATCAAAAAAATGTAAAAAAACAACACAAAACTCATGGTATTTCCATTCCAGGACTGCTTGTCCAAGGTCAAGAAGCTGCTGGAGGAGGGCCGCCACGTTCGCTTCTCCACCTGGACCGAGAAGGAGGTAATTAATCGGTCGGTTTAGCTAATTAGCGCGCTAATGAGCTTTTCGCCTGTGCCAGGTGGAAGTGCTAAACCAGCACCTGTTTCTGACCGCCAAACCGGTGGTGTATCTCGTGAATCTGTCAGAGGAACACTACGTCAAGAAGAAGAATAAGTGGTGCGTGGGGTCACCCCTGTTGTCATGGTTCGAGACCCACATTTTTGGGTACATCCCCCGTGTGCGTGTGACCGGTTCACGTGGGTCTGGGGGATAATGTTCCTTTTGGGGTGGGGGCAATATGGAGAACTGCTGATTGCACCAAGAGACAGCGTGATTGCAGTGTAGACTCTGAAAAGGAAGGAAAAACATTTACCATTTTAGACACGCTAACACCTGAGAAACATGTTGGTTTTAAGGGTTGAGGGTGGGGGTGGTGATTCTGATTGGGCCCCCAGTTACAGATATGGTGAAAGGCGTGGTTGGCGCGCCTAAGTTCGTGTTTGCCTTCTTTGCTCAGCCTAACCCTTTCAGGCTGGCCAAGATCAAGGCCTGGGTGGACGAGCACGACCCTGGGGCGCCCATAATTCCCTTCAGCGGGGCGTTGGAGGCGAAACTCGTGGACATGCCTGAGGACGAGCAGAGTGCCTATCTCGACAGGCTCGGCACGACCAGGTCTGACACACACACGCACGCACGCGCACGCACGCACGCACACACACACACACACACACACACACACACACACACATGGCACACGCACGCACACGGCACACACGCGCACACGCGCACGCACGCACGCATGCACCCCCCCCCCCCCCCACACACACACACGCACACACACACACGCACACACACACACACACACACACACACACACACACATGGCACACGCACACAGCACACACACACACACACCACGCGTACATTGGCCATTCGAACGGACGCACTGTAACACGCTTGGAGCGCTTGCTGCAGCGCCCTGGAGAAGATCATCAAGACGGGCTACAAGGCGTTGCAGCTGGAGTACTTCTTCACGGTTGGCAAAGACGAAGTGAAAGCGTGGACCATTCAGGTGCAGTGCCAGTGCGTGCGTGCGTAGCTTTCAAGGGGCAAGGAAACTACGCGCCTCGTCTTCAGAAGGGCACGAAAGCGCCGCAGGCGGCTGGCAGGATTCACAACGACTTCGAAAAAGGCTTCATAATGGCCGAGGTCATGAAGTACGAGGACTTGAAGCAGGAGGGCAACGAGGCCGCCGTCAAGGTGCCCGCACGCACGCACGCACGCACGCACATGATTCGGAAGCGACTGACCGACAGCCGGACAAATGCACGGACTCGCTTGCAGGCGGCGGGTAAATACCGGCAGCAAGGGAAGACGTACGTAGTGGAGGACGGTGACGTGATCCTCTTCAAGTTCAACGCCGGCGCGGGCCTGTCGAGCAAGAAGAAGTGAAATTAGGGAGCCTAATTAATTGAAATCGCTCTTATTTAAACCCAGATTTGATGGAAACGGTCCCAACTGCTGTGGGAGTTACGGTGAAGCTTTGGCCCGTCCTACCTTGTTGCGTTGTTGCGACTTCGTATGATGTGACTGTGGAAAAACGGAAAATTTTACATCAGTTGCACGCGCATTGGCATATCACTCAATCCAGCGAGCGGTAGTGGTTTGCTGCTGCTTTTACCTTACATGTTATATTACCTAACTTAACCTACCGTAAACCTACAATTGCCTTCTCCCCCTCCGTTGTATACTTGTTGTTGTACCTTGTTGTATGACTTGTAGCCGTCACACTACAGTGCGTGGACCAGTAAGGTTCCCAGTAAATTGCCAAGCGGCATTGTAGCAGTATTTCAAAGTTTGCAAGTACGGATGGCGTTTGGATGCAAGTAGTTTGGATGGCGTAGTGGGATGGCGTTTGGATTGGCCGTGTAAAGGGAGCAAGAGGGCACACGGTCATTCTGGAGATTCCGCCATGGTGGACACCGCTTCAAGTGGTGGACGTTCACACTCACCACTGGTACTGTTGTTGTTGTTGTTGGATTAGGGGCAACGCTAGGAGGCCGTCAATGGCCCATATAGCATTCCCATCTCCATGACGCCTTCCTGTCCAGAGCCGGCAATTAGCCAAAGACCTTCGATCAAGAGTCGAACCCAGGACCTTGCGCGCAAGAAGCCGATTCTTTACCACTAGGCCATGCGCTGCCTCACCACTGGTACACGGCACGTTCTGCACGATCACGGGGGGCGTCTTGGTCGCAAGACGCCGCACTTCTGCACCCCGACCGCGTCAGGGACCTGCTCTGTCGTGCACCAAGAACACCTCGCCAGGCATCGCCTCCTCTGCGCTGCGATGGCCAGTGGCCTGCGCAGGATTTTTCAACGGGGAGGGCTAACGTTCCACGTCCGACTCGGTCGAACGCTGTCCTCGACGCGCTGACGCCAGAAGCGGTTCTCCCTGATTTGGCTTGTTGGCGGTTGTCGTTGCGCACTGCTCTGACAACGCTGGGCAGAAGAATCCTCTGGTGAGCCGCCCTCTACTCGTCTTCCTCCTCAGCGCGCACTACCGCATGCACCAAGTACGTTATCATTTGTCAGCTCCTTTCGGTGCGACCGCCACAGCGCGTATAGCGATCGGAGTCACGAGTCAGGTGTGTGTAGAGGGGCGCACTGCAGTCGTAGTCGGTGGTTGAACTCCCGCCACGGTTCACTGAGTTGCTTATCCCCATGAGGGTGTCGCGGGCGGCTCCGGGGCTTCGGCCCGAAATCCGTGTCTGGCGGGCGGCCCACCTTCTCTCGTCGGAGAAGAACGGCGGTGTGTCAGTGACACCAACCCGTCCGATCAACGTTGATTGTGTACGGCCTTGTGCTGTGTTTTGGTAAATAACAATGAAGGTTCGCAGAAAAAAGTGGTTGTTTTTTATTACAATAAAATAAGACTCAACGGAACGTGGGGAACGATTTCTCTCTGCGCTTGTAGCCAGCCAGTGCAACAAACGCAACAGGTTTCTCTTTGCCTATGACTATGCGACGATGCCTCTGGTAATAGAGCGGCTCCAGAAACGCATACATACATGGGGACTAGGCGAATAGGTATAGACGCTACGCCCCGCGAAAGGGGGTAGGGCGCGTTAGGCACACACCCTCTAGACGCCTGCCCCCTTTAACCCATCGCGGAATGGCACTTTTTACCCCAATTACTTGGCGCAGCCCCATCGCATGGGCGGGGTTAAAATAGGCGGCGCCGTCGGCCGGCCGTCTCCGCCTTATGTAGGCTACCGTAGTGGCTCTATTAAAGGTATCGCAGAAGAAATTCTAATTCTCGCTTGTGCAAACGCATCTTATCTATCTTTTTCAACGAGTGGGTCCAGCCGACATGAGGAATCACTGCGTCATTCTACTGCTCGTTGGCGGCCACAGTGCTCGAGCCTGTTTCTTCTCACCATTTCTCATCCGCAGTCTTATTAGGACGGCTACGGTAGTTGAGGCCGGTCGGTCCGCCCCTTCGGCAGCGAGCGCGGCCCTTGGTTGGCTTGGCGCGAGCGTCCGTCACTGCGCTGTCGTGGGCGTACACTCTGCTCTGTGCTGTGCGTCGGCGCTGCCTGCCTGCCGACAGACAAGGACCGAACCCACCCCACCCGCAAAACCGACGTCGTCACAAGCCTACAGACGCGCGCGGAGATGAAACGGCCCCGCGTTGCGGGCACGAGCCACAAGGTTGGTCGCTGTGCGGTGCGCGCGCCGATCGAAAGCTATCGCAATTCGCAAGAAATCTAAGTCATTGAGACTTGAGAATCGTAGGTGACAGACTATGACTGCTAGCGCCAGCTGTAGAGAGCACGTCTAGCGCGAGAAGCGAGCGGCGCCCCCGACGTGGACCCGGGAAAATTGTTCCGTTCTAGCTGCCGACGGCGACGGCACGCGTCATGAAGACAGAGCCTACGGAACGGCCGTCGACGCCGGCCACGCCGCGCGTCGTCAGGGTCGCCAACAAGTCGATGGGCAAGCGTCGGCAGAAGACGATGCTGTCGACGACGACGAGCGCGTCGGCAGCCGCCGGCGCGCCCACGACGCAGGCGGCGCCTGTCGACGCTGCGGCGGTGACCACTTCGCCTCAGTTCACAGAGCTGACGACGCCGCTCCGACAAGCGCAGCCACCGCAACAGGAGCCGCCTGCCTTTTTCGTCCCCATTGGCGCCGCTGGATTTCAAGGTATTGTTGTTGGATTTGCACGCTGGAGGCAACCCACCCCCCACCCCCAAAAAAAAGAACAAAACAAAAAAATGGAAAGGGAAGCCTCATCCCCCAAGACGATTTCAAGGTAGGTAGGTATACGGTTGTCGGCACTATCTGAGTTTCTTTTGTCATTCTCGACATCTCACGTACGGACTCACAGAACTGGCGAGTTGCAATATGTCACAATTCCCCATGGAGTCGCGATTACCCCATGGAAGGGGGGGGGGTGGTCCTCCACCCTTATACGACAAGTTTTCCTGACTGGCAGGAGAGAGAAGGCCGCCCAGGCAATGAGAGTTTGGATTCTTTGGGGAATCAGTGGGAGTACCCCCCCCCCCCCCGCCCCCCCCCCCCAGACCCCCGAGGGTGGCGAAAGGACGCCGAGCCACTAAGCTACAGCTACACGTACTCGCTCTGAATCTCTCTCCATTTTATTGCCAACAAGAACAAGAGTCGCGCATCGACGTAGGTTTCATGCAGCCGCAGGCGGCGGGCGGGGCGGCTCAGTTCCTGCAGCTGCCGTCGGGCGCGTCCACCAGCTCGATACAACCGATCGTGTTGGCGGCTTCGGCAGCCGGCTTCGTCGGCGCTGGCGGCGGCGCCGTCAGCGTCGTCAGCTCGGCGGCGGCGACGACGACGACAACGCCGTCGACGGGCGGCCGAAAGCGGTTGAGCGGCGGTGGCGGCGAGCCACAGCAGACGATTCTGCCGAGAACGTCGGCGACGACGACTTCGACCGCAGCACCAATGGCAGCGTCGACATCGACAGCAGCCATGCCGCCGCAGTTCTTCGTGCCGCTGCCGACGCAGCAGCCGCAGCAGCAGGTGATGGTGCTGCCGACCGGCGACGGCAGCGGCCAGCAGCAGGCGCTGCAGATCATACCCATAGGCGCGCCCAAGCCCATACAGCAGCCGGTGAGCGCGTCATGCTGACAGCGAATGGCGTAGTGGGTAGAGAATCGGCCTCTTGCTGGCACGGTCCTGGGCTCGATTCTCGATGGATCCACGAAAAACAAAAACTCTTTCCCTATCCATGGAATTTCTCGTGCTGTGTCGCTGCCCTAGATTACAGATGGCGTCCTTCCGACTGTCTTGGGCTATTTATGCGGCTCTAGACTGGAAGGCGTCATCGAGAAGGGTATGCTATATGGGCCCCTGATCCAACAAAAACAACAACGACAGCGGCACACGCACGCGCAGTTCGTCGTCTGCAGGCGTTCGTCCAGCCGGCCGGCAACGTCCAGTACGTGGTCGTCCAGCAGCCCCAGCCGGTCGGCGCCGACAACGTGCCCATGTTCGTGCAGGCGGCGCCGCAGATGGCCGCCCAGCCTCTCCAAGTCGCTGTAACCCTTCTTTCTCAGTTCTCTTCCCTGCTGGTTACTCGGTCGAGTTCGTCTTACTCCAGGGCGCGCAGCTGCTGGGCGGCAACCAGGTCTACTACATGCCCATTCAAGTGCCTATCCAGCAGCAGCAACCGCCGCAGCAGCAGCAGGCAACGGTCTCCGCTGCGACTACGACTCCGCTACGACCCCGACTGGCGCCACTGCCGCCCGGCGCCAAGGGCAAGCGGCCGCAGGCAGCGGCCACGCTCGCCATCTCGGCTGCGGCGGCGGCCGGCGTCGGCGAGGAGGCCCGGCCGGGCTCGCCCATGCTCGAGGACGAGATCACTCTGAGTGCGCTCGAGAAACGAAAATTTCGGAAATTCTTCCAGAATTTAATTTTTTTCTTCCTCTTCAAGACGGCACTCGCTACAAGCTCGACCCCTCCGACCCGGAACGGCAGACGTGGAAGGCGGTGGGCGTCGACGGCGACGACGAGGAGGAAGAGGACGTCGGCGGCAGCGGCGGCGACAGCGACGAAGACGAGGACGACGCCGCCTCGACGGCGCCGACGGAGACGCGCGTCGTCAGGGACGTCCGCCACGACGGCACCGTCTCCCAGCTGATCCTCCGACGTCGGGGCGGCAAGAAGCTGGCGCTGCTCGCCGCCGACGGCCCCTCTACGGCCGCCGTCCGTAGGCCGGCCGGCGCCGCCGCCGACGACGACGACGGAGGCGGTGGCGGGCCCAAACAGCGGCTTGCCTGCACCTGTCCCAACTGCAGGAGCGGCCGGAACGGACAGGTGTTCGGGTTTCCAGAATTTGTGACGAAAAATCGACGCGAAATTTAAAAAAAAAACACGCAAAGGTCCTGCCGGACGGCACTCGGCTGGCCAAGGCGCACGTCTGCGACACCTGCGGCAAGACCTACGGCAAGACTTCGCACCTGCGGGCGCACATGCGGTCCGTCGGCCAACACGCACTCACGCACGTACCGGCACGCACGCACACCCTTCAAACTTTCAAACTTCAAACTCTATTTTTGACGACAACCACCGACACAGCACAATGGCCGTAAACTAGATCACAAGATCACAGGGCGGCGCCGTATTCTATAACAATGGGCGTTGTTCTGCCGCGAGGCAAGGTGGGCCCCCACCTGGCACTGATTTTTGGCCGAAGCCACGGTACAGCCAGAAACCGGAGCTGTGGTCTAAACCCCTTGCCTAAGGCGGTTGCCGTGCTTTTTATCCAGCAAGGAATCGAACCCCCGACCTCGCGGGCAGGAGTCCAACGCCTTGCGGACTACGCCGCAGCCGCACACCTTACCTTACCTACGCCCTTACCGGCACGCACGATTTCTCTGCAGCTCCCACACGGGCGAGAAGCCGTTCGCCTGCGACTGGGCAGGCTGCGGGCGCTGCTTCACCCGGTCGGACGAGCTGCAGCGTCACCGGCGCACCCACACGGGCGAGAAGAAGTTCGAGTGCGGCGTCTGTCGGAAGCGGTTCACCCGCAGCGACCACCTCACCAAGCACCTGCGCACCCACACGGCCACGCGAGGGGCGTCGACGGCGGGCAGCGTCGTCGCCGATGACGACGACGTTTACGTCGCCAATGCCGCGGCCGCGGCCACGGTCGCCTGGGTGCGCGCCAACTGATTTTTTTTTTGAAAAATTTCGAAATTTTCTTGGATTTCCTCCAGCAATGCCGCTCGGATTCCAGTCTCTGGTCCTATTGCTTTCGTGTGTGCGTGCGCGTTCGTATGTCTGTCCCAGCTCCTAGGAACTCCCTTGCTGTTGACGTTGCGTTCCGTTATTTCGGTTTCCGAGTACACAATGCTCTCTTGTCGTGGGCCACACGCACGAGCGAACGCGCACGCACGCACGCACTAAGAATAATGTTCGCGAGTGCAGAGACAGTTCCAGAAGACGGACGTCAATATAGTAAGAGGCTGGGGGGTCGGGGGGGGGACAAATGACCGATCATCACTCCATCACAAGCTGCGGCGCGGTCCGGTGTGTGTGTGCGTGCCTATACGCAGCGCCTTTTAAGAAAAAACAACGACAACGGACAAATCTCCAATCAGTGTCGGTGTGTGCGTCGTCGTCCTCGTCCTCAGCCCGTCGACGGCGGCATCTGTCCGCTCGACAGCAGGCGGTCAATGGCGGCGTTCACGTCGCCGAAAGTCGACACCAGCGCTGCAACGCGTGCGTGCGTGCGCCTGTGTGTGCGTGTGTGTGCGTGCGTGCGCCTGTGTGCGTGTGTGTGTGTGTGTGTGTTCATGCGTGTGTGTGTGTGTGTTCATGCGTGTGTGTGTGTGTGCGTCTGTGCGTGTGTGCGTGTGTGTGTGTGTGTGCGTGTGTGTGTGTGTGTGTGTGCGCGCGCGCGCTTGTGTGTGTGTTCGTGTGTGTGTGCGCGCGTGTGTGTGTGTGTGTGTGTGTGTGTTCGTGTGGGTGTGTGTGCACAAGCTGTAGGGGGGGGGGGGGGGTACACAGCCCGCTCAAGTTCGAGCCCGCCCCAGAAGGTGCTGCTGCTCTAACACGCCCCCTGGCAGTTTGACCCCCCCCCCTACCAATCAAAGGTGCTCCGCTGCTGACACTCCACCAGTTTTGACCCTCCCCCCATGAACAACCTGGTCAACACTGCACGCGAATGGGTGCGTGCGGGCAGGCAGTATGGCCTAGTGGTAAAGAATCGGCCTCTTGCGCGCAAGGTCGTGGGTTCGATTCTTGATGGACCCACTAGATCGAGGATTTCCCTCTCAATGGATCTTCTCGTGCCGTCGCTGCCCTAGATCACAGATGGCGTTCCTACGAAAGTCTTTGCCTAATTTTGCGGCTCTAGACGGGAAGGCGTCGTGCGTGCGTGCGTGCGTGCGCGGGTGGCGCCAGCGTACCCTGTATGTTCGCCTCGCGGTTGGGAAAGCCCATGGCGGTGAGTTGGTCGAGCTGAGAGCGGTACCGCTCCTCGGGCGGCAGGCGGCTCTGCTGCTGCTGCTGCTGAGGCGTCCCACCTCCCTGAGAAAATGCAAAAATTTAAAATTTGATCTTAAAATTTAAAATGGAGAAACTGATAAACGAAAACACCCTCTGCAGTCGGCGACGTTGCACCCTCCCCACCCCCCGTCAGAATTTTTCTCAACTTCTTTCGACCTGTCTAAAATGCCAAGCATTGTTTCACACTGTGGTGCAAAAAGTCCTGCGAAAATTCTTCTATTTCGCTTGCCGATCAAGATCGAAAACGAGTGTGCTGCTCTGCTGGGCTAATGAGGAGAACGCACCATAATGTTGCTGGCAGCCAGCTGCTGGATGAGACGCGCCAACGAGGCTGCGTCAGACGGAGCGACGGCGGCAGGGCCACCCGTGCCCTCCGCCGGGGGCCCCGCGCCCGCCCCTGCGGCGGGGGCTATTGGCCCGCCAACTGGAGGCATCAATCCGCCACCCATCCTAAGAAGAAGGGCAAGCGTTGTTGATTGAACACTGTGGTTACAGCAACATATTGGGGGGACCCAAATGCCGGGGGGGAGGGGGGTCATACCTGTAACCGGGTCTGGAAGAGTGGGTGTGTCTGGAGCAAAAAATATGGGGGGGGGGGGGGGGGGGGAAAAAAGGGGGCGAAAAAACGACAAAAAAAAAGCACAAAAAAAAAAAAACCCTTATTAAACACAGTTCCTCCCCCCCCCCCGCCCCCCTCCCGCCCCCCCCCCCCCCCCCCCCCCCCCCTCCCCCCCCCCCCCCCCCCCCCACCCCCGCCCCCCCGCCCCCCCACCCCCCCCGCCCACCCCCCCGCCCCCCCCCCCCCCTCCCCCCCCCCTTCCCTCCCCGCCCCCCCCCCCCCCCCCCCTCCCCCCACCCCCCCCTCTTCCCTTCCCCCCACCCCTCCCCGTTCAACCCCCCCCCCCCCCCAAAACAATAAACCTGACTCTCAAGGGGCCGCACGACGCGCCCCAAACCCCAAACACGGGGGGGCGGTGGTAACTGGCCATTCTTTGAGTTACACTTGCACTTTTTGCTCAAAAAATGGGTATAAATAGGGTTTAAACAGTGTTATTTAGCTGTTTTATACATAACACTGAAAAACATCAAAATACGCCAACATTTACTCAGTTTCATCGTTTTCGACAGAGTGGAGAAAATTGGAACTCCCCTTGGGAAAATTCCGGGGGTTGGGGCGGGGGTATTGGGAAAATGTTGGGGGAGGGTAAACCCCACAGTTACAGGCATGGGAGGGGGGGGGGGAGAAGCCAGACGTTCCGAAGGGGACATCTTGCAGCGCAATAGCGTCCCTGGGTTGCGATAGTCTGTCAAAAAATTCGCGCTGGGTTCGGAAGGGACGCCATTCTGCACCAATTCACAGAAAATAAAAAAAAAAATCGCACAAACCAACTCACATGGGCACCAGCTGGGGCGCCTCGGTCTGAATGACCTGCATGGCGCGCTGGATCTGCTGCATGGCCTCCATCACTCTTGGGTTGGACATGGCCTGCATGGCCGCGGCGCCGAAGTTCGGGTCGGTGAGCTGGTGGAGCAACAGGCTCTGGAGCTGACTGGGACGACCCTCTTGGTTCACTGGGGCTGGTGGTGGTGCTGCACCCGCAGGGGCGGCCCTAGGTGGGGCGGGTGCACCCCCTGGGGCTGCTGCAGCCCCGGAAGGTGGCGCCGCACCCCCGGCGCCCCACGGATTGGGCAGCGCGTCGGTGTTCTCGCGCCCGGCGTTGGCGCTAGTGGAACCTGCAGCGGTGGGGTGTGTACTATGGAATACTGGTAACTGGGGCGGGCATCCCCCTGCAGCAATTGGAAATAGCACCCCCCCCCCATACCCGTAATGCCAAAGCATCTGCAATCTGTCATTGGGCGGGTTTTCAAGAAACAACACTGAAATAATAAAGCTATTCAGAAGCAGGTGACGGGAGAAAGTACTTATCTAGCCGCTAGAAAACGCCTCCTCTCCTCTCCACTTCTGGGTTTGCAAAGCCTTATTTTGATAAAAGTTGCCGCTTCGGCACTATTTTGGTGGAAAACTACCTCATACACCTACCACCCACTCTGCTGCTGCAGAGTGCTGCAGCCCCTCTGAAAGACCCATTTACCAGTCCGCCTACCAGTACCAACATAAGCCTACCGGGTTACAGGTACCCATGTGTGCGTGCGTGCGTGCTTGGACAACGCACCGTTAGCGCCAGTCGCGAGCGAAGCGAAGGGGTTCTGGTTGCCCATGGCGCTGTTGTAGAGGGGCTCTTGATAGTCGGTGTACATGCGCTGGAGGGCGTTCAGGCCTCCGGGAATGCCCTGTCAAGGTCGACTTGTGGTTAGGCACGCACGCACGCACGCACACGCACGCACACACACACACACACACGCACGCACACAGACGCACGCACGCACAGACGCACGCACGCACTGGCACCCACGTGCAGATTCTGAATGGCGCGATCGTGATGGCGCATCATCTCGTTGAACATGTTCGGGTTGCGCATCAGCTCCATGGACTGGCGCATGATCTCGGGGTCGTTCAGCAGGTGGCCGATCTCGGGGTTGTTCTACGCACAATACACCGGTTCGGACGGGTGCGAACTTGTTTTAGGGGAGCGAGACGGCACGCAGACCGCCTCTCAACTTGCTAAGCGTTCGTGCGCGTGCGTGACTCTGGGTTCGATTCTTGATCGATCGGGGACCTCCCTATCAAAAGATTTTCTCGTGCCGTCGCTGCTCGGACTACAAATGGCGTTCTTCCGAATGTCTTTGGCTAATTGTACAGCTCCAAACGGGAAGGCGTCATGGAGATGGATGGGTATGCTATATGGGCCATTGACGGCCTCCTAGCGTTGCACTCAATCCAATCAGCGGCGTTCGTGTCACTCTGTGCGAGTCGGTGCGTGCGTGCGTGTCGGTGCGTGCGTGTCGGTGCGTGCGTGCGTGCGTGCGTGCGTGTCGGTGCGTGCGTGCGTGCGTGTCGGTGCGTGCGTGCGTGTCGGTGCGTGCGTGCGTGCGTGTCGGTGCGTGCGTGCGTGCATGTCGGTGCGTGCGTGCGTGCGTGTCGGTGCGTGCGTGCGTGCGTGCCGGTGCGTGCGTGCGTGCCGGTGCGCGCGTGCGTGTCGGTGCGTGCGTGCGTGTCGGTGCGTGCGTGCGTGTCGGTGCGTGCGTGCGTGTCAGTGAGTGCATGTATGTCGGTGCGCGCGTGCGTGTCGGTGTGTACGTGCGTGCGTGCGCGGCCGAACCTCGACTAGGTTCTGCATCTGGGGGTTGTTCATGAGCAGCGAGCGAATCAGGTCGGGATTGCCCATGAGGGACTGCATCATGGGACTGTCGAGCATCTGCCGCATCATCTCGGGGTTGTTCAGCATCTGCGCATTTTTTTTATTTATGAATTTTATTGAGAAAATTACGCAAAAATCCACCTGATTCGTCATGCCGCCCATGCCGCCCGCACCGCCGAGGCCAGCGGCGGCGGCGCCCAGCAGGGGGTTGGGGGGCCCCCCGGGGGCCGGAGGTGCGGCCGATGGCCCCCCGGCAGAAGCTGTTGCCGCAGCCGGCTCGGCGGCAGTGGCCACGGTCGGTTTGGGCGAGCGAATCACCAAATGGAGCGCCTTGCCGTCGTCAATGCCTAAAGCATCATAATTCATAGGTGCTGATTATGATTGGGTCAGGGGGCAGGAGAACGTGGGGGGATCAGTCGTCGGCTCAGGCGGGTATTGGAGAAGTTCACCCCACCCAAAATTTCCGATCCCGGACATTTTACCCGGGATGGCTCTAGACCCCCCCCCCTGGAATTTGGACCAATCAGCACCTATGAGGGGATGGTGCGGCTGGGGTGGGTCCACCCGAATTTTTTCGGGGCAAACCCCTTCCTTCCCTAGCTAATTCCAAGCCAAAATTTTCTCGTGAAACTCCCCCCCCCCCGAATTTTTCCCGCGGGCTTTTTTGTTCGGACGGCTTACTAAGTGGCCGAGAGGGGCTTAGAGCCTTTCCAAACAAAATCATGGGGAACAAACTTTGAGAAGGGTATGGTAGGGGGTAGGTATAATTGACGGCAAAATGTTGCAGGCAATAGAAACAACGTGGAAAAAATACGCGCATACGTACCCAGCTGGTCTAAGGTTTCGTGATTCTTCAAGATTTTGCCGGAAAAGATCAAACAGAGCTGCTCGATGGGGGCGCTGGCGTGCTCCTGTATCGACTTTTTCACCTAAATTTGTCAAATTTTAATATTTTCCGCAATTTTAACCATTTTAACCGCGAAACACTCACCTCCTCGACAGTGGCCGTTTTGGTTGTTTTAATGGAATAATTGTCGTTTGTGGTTTTTACGGTCAACGTGATGTCATCCGCGCCGCTCGCCGTCGACTCTGCCATCTTAATCGGCTTTTCTCAACGAATAATTTGATTTGATTCTCACAATTTTCTTTTTTTTCTTTCGTCCCTCTTAGTAGATAACGTTGGTGACGAATTCTTTTACACACGCATACTGTAGTACCGTAATCTTTGAATAACTTGTTTTGAGTGAAAGCGCTATGCTCGAATCCTATTCATAGATTGTTTGGAAAAGTTGCTTCTCAATGCACTAACGTCAAATATAAATGCCGTATGTGTTCGTTGTATGGTCGACATTTGGTGCAACGATAGTTGTTGTAGCGATTTTACCAGCAATCCTCGTTCTAAAAAACTTATTTCGTGTAACATACGGTCGAGCGTAAGACTAGCGCACACGCTAGCTCATGTTATTTTGGTACACCAATATAATGGTAGATTTATTGACAACATGACAATTAAAATCAGAATGACAACAGCGCACAACACCTTTAGCTTGTTCACGACATCAAAACCACTGTAACGCAGTAGGTTCTGCTAACTGTATTTTGTTGCGTTTACTGTATCGAGATTTACATATTTGTACAAGGTGACGCGTTCGTGTTTCCATGCACTCATTTGCGTGGTTTCGAGAGAGAAGCGTCGTGGTCGCCACGCCCGAAGCGTAGGAGGAACCTACACCTGAGCTCGAGGCAGCGAACAGCACACAGCAATACGAGTAGGCGGTCTCAGAGACCTGCGGTCCTCGTCTCCCCTCCCTCCCGAGACACAAACTTCGTTACAAGTGGAGCGTCATCAGCGACTCCTCGCTTCGGCTGGCGACCATTTTCCAGGGTCCGACGCTTCGACACGTTTTAGGCGCCCACGACGGTCGTCGTGGGTCGGGTTTTCTCAGGTTTCGTTCAGGCTTTCAGGAGCGGCGTGTGCCGTCGACCGACAGCAGGCATGGCTTCGGCGACTGGGGCCGCGCACGGCGTCGGCGCATCTCCTACGGACGGCCGGACCACGTCGCCCAAGAACCCGCTCGAGCACCCCTGTCTCCCCCAAGCGCTGCCTCCAGCCCCCGTCGCGTTGGCAACCGCGACCACCGTCATTCAGGCGATCGACCGCGAGACGGAGCGCTACGTCGACGACGCGGCTGTCGTCGCCCAGGTCGTCGAGCAGCGGTCGGCGCAGCCGCACCCTGAGGAGAGCTTCCTGGGCAAGATGTCCGCCAAGGAGCGGACGACGTACATCCGACGCGTTTTAGTCGAGCGCGACACACTGGCGACGCGTCTGGACGTGCGGCGCACTCAGGCCGTCCGAGCCGCCGCGAAGCTGCACAGGATGTCGATTGTCACCGCGGCCGCGGACGACGGTCAGAGTGTCGACACGTGTCAGGGCAGCCGCCCTCCCTTCCCGCCGCAGTTCCAGGAACCGCCTACCGAGACCTACGCAAGTCTGGCGCCGCCCAACCAGCTGCCAGCGCCTCTGCAGAGACAGAACACGTCGACCCCAGCCGCTCTTCAGTTTGCCGCGCCGACAGCCACCCCAGTGACGACGATCGTGAGACGAAAAACGCAGCAGTTCCAGTCCTACCCCCCCGCCATCGCTGCGCGGCTCCCTCCCCCCTTTGTGGGTCCTCGGGGACGTCCACTCGCCGAGATCGACGAGTCCCTTCAGCGCGGCACCCGCTTCAATTTAGGCGTCGAAACCGATTCCAGGTGCCGAGATGCTGACGGCATCCGCTGGAAACGAGACTACATCTCCGACGAGGCCGCCCGCGCTCGCCAGCTCCACGACCGCTACCTGGCGCTCTTCGTCGACAGCACCACACCGTACCTGTCGACGTTTCGCGAAGAGCAAGGCTTCTGGCCGGCGGAAGGATGGCCCGTCGGCAGCAAGCGCGTCAAGCCGACCAACTACTACTCGCTGCGAGCTGCCTCAGTTCCACGCTTCCAGGTCTTCCTCCGCGAGTTGCGCTACTACATTTTGGATTCGAACATCAACCCCAGGCTCTGGAAGGACACGCTCTACAGGTTCTGTGAGGCCGACGCCATCTCGCACTTCAAGGGCATCGAGCAGCGCTGCGAGCACATCTCCTTCGAGCTGCTCATCTACCAGCACGTCCTCTGGTTCTTTGAGCAGATTAACGAGGAGGCGCTCGCTGCCGAACTTCAGGTGCTGCGTTACGACAAGGACCAGACGACTCTTCAGGGCTTGGCTGCAAGGGTCCGCGAGATCTACACCCTGCTCCACCCAACCGAGGTCGACGACATCGTAGTCCAGAAGATGGCCGGCCGCGAGTTTGTCCGCGCACTCCCACCGGCCATGCGCTCTCACGTGCTTAGGTCGGTCAAGGAGGTGACGCTCGACTCGGCCGTCATGCAGGCGCAACGGTTCGAGCATCTTCAGGAGGCTGAGTCGATCCACCAGCGCGAGTGGCGCTCTCTCGAAGCCCAACAGCCCCTGCCCGAGCAGCGAGGTCCGTCACAGCAACAGCAAGACTTCGCTCCCCATCGGCTGGCGCCTCCTTTCCAGGTCAGATCCGACAATGACAGTCCACTGCAGCCACGGCAGCAGAACCGTGGTTGGGACGCTTCTCAGCCTTTCCTCGGCAGCGGTGGTCCTGCGCTGCATCCGCCACCACACCAGGCGCCTCCGCCCCTGCGACAGGGCGATTTTCCTCTGACTGGGCACGCATGGCCGCCGATGCCACCACCACTACCGCTCATCCCTCCAGGCGCAGCCGCCCCTGCTCCGGCGCCGGTCGATCAGCGCCCACAGCAGCGCAACGACGGCTGCCGACAAAGTGGCGACTCGGACCACTGGGTCAGAAATTGCCCTCACCCGCCACCGGCTGGCAGTCGCACAGCTTTTCAGCTGCAGCACGCGAGCACAGCCACAGTGTCGGCTTCGACTCCTGCTCCTCCGCTGCACCGTGACAACGCCGCGCTGATCTGGAACGACAGCGATGAGCAGCCTGACAACGCGTCGGCGCACCCCATGTCCAGGCCAGTGCTTCTAGGGCACGTTGGTGACACTCGTCTTCTGCAGCAGCAGCGTGCTGCGCCGACGGCATGGCGCACCCTCCTGCCCTCTCCTCGCCCCGCCTGCAGCGCATCGGGCCACGTGCCACATCGACTAGTTGGTGGTGACTTCTTCGTGGACGGCCGTTCCACGCCCGAGAGTTCCCGGTGCGGCCAGCCTACCGCCGTTCTCCACGTGCAGGCCGAGAACGAGCACAGGACCCCTTCCAGCATGGTGCTGCCCGCCGACCGACCGAAGAGCTCGCCGACTCCTCAGCTCTCCGCCTGGGACGGAGAGGCGTTTGCGCTGCGCGGCCGCGGTTGTCGCCCTCCCGTCAGCGCTCCTTTTCAGCTACAGCCTCTCTCGTGGGTCTCCGAGCAGACGCGTTCCAACCGAGCTTGCCGCTTCGTCACCACCGACACCCGTCAGGCCACGCGGCCGCCTTGCAATGACGTTCGACCGCTCCACCAGGGCACTAGGCCACAGGCGCCGCTCCGCCAGGTACAGGGCGATCTGCACTATGCTGTTGGCGACTTCGTGTGGGTGAGGAACCCGCGGCCGCCTGGCCGGTTCCGTTGCCCTTGGTCGCTCGGCAGCATCGCCTCCCTGCGCGGCAGCACCTCAGCGCTCATCCAGTGGCCTCTGCATCCTCGACGGCGCCGGGCCACTGTCGACTTCTGGCTCCTGCGCCCTGCAACGCGCGCCATCGTCGAGCAGTTTCTGCAGGACCCTTTTCAGGATGACCAGACGCCCGCACATCCAAGCGACATCTCGGGCCACTCCCTCGACCGCGTCGATGCTGTGTCGCTGGTGCGCTCGCCGACCGCTTCGCTGTCTCCGCTCCCTGTGGCGCCGCCCCTGCCCGTCCAGCAGCAACGGCCGCTCGCTCCTTCCCAGTCGCTGCCTCCGCGCAGGCGACGACGCGCGGCGCGCGGCCTCTTGCAGATTCAGACGTCGGCCGCGCCCGCTCAACCGCTGCCACCGCCTTCACTCGGCAGTCGCGGCCGCCCGCCACGCCGGGTTGTCGGCTGTTCCGTCGCTGCGCCGGCAGCGCTGCTCCGACCCGCTCGTCGACGCCAGCGTTTGCGGCGGATCCGCGACGTCACGGATGCGCTGCTCAAGGTCGACACGGATGGCGACGTCAAGAACTTCGTATATGTGACCACGGATGGGCTCGTCTTCAGCCGGCCGCCGCTGAACAAGTCGCTGCCGTGCCGCGCTCGCACGGCGCCTGGGACCAAGACGCGCTTCAAGTACGACGATACCTACGACTAGCCTTGTGTCCATCCGCTTCGTTCCCTGTCTCGCCCCCCCCCCCTTCTCTCGCCTCGCCTGTCTCGCGCCCTACCCTCTCTGGTCTTCCTTCTCCCACCCCCCACCGTCTAGGCTTGCGTTGCGGCGAGGGGCCGCACGCGTGTGGCGCGGACGCGCCACACCTTGCGTTGCAGCGAGTGTAACGCAGTAGGTTCTGCTAACTGTATTTTGTTGCGTTTACTGTATCGAGATTTACATATTTGTACAAGGTGACGCGTTCGTGTTTCTATGCACTCATTTGCATACGCGTCGCGGTGCTTGGCGAGCGGCCCTACGCGGTCGCTCGTCAGTCTTCGCTAGTCTTAGTGTTTTTGTCTTTGGAGTTTCCCCTTTCTCCCTGTCTCTTCTCCCCACGGTGATCCCTGTCCTCCCGCTCGTCCGTGTCCCGACGGTTGGTACCCCAGAAGAGACGTGTGGTTTCGAGAGAGAAGCGTCGTGGTCGCCACGCCCGAAGCGTAGGAGGAACCTACACCTGAGCTCGAGGCAGCGAACAGCACACAGCAATACGAGTAGGCGGTCTCAGAGACCTGCGGTCCTCGTCTCCCCTCCCTCCCGAGACACAGCTTCGTTACACCACCTAGACACCCTTTTCAGAGCCTGCTTTATTTGGCGCAATCCCAAGACCCTGTGGAGGCGGAGACAGTGTCAGAGATTGGGGAGTGATGACCAAGCGCGAAGTATCACTGTACCACAACACGTCAGTCTTCTCTCTGCGCTACCGCTACACCCACAACCACAAGAATGGTTTATAATTGCTCCGACAGAACATAGGCTTCGGGCCTCTGTCCTCAGACGCTCCGGGTGCAGCCGAGGAACCTGCAGGCCTTCTCCAGAGGGACGCCCGAGCAGCTGACTCCGTCTACGATCGTCTCGCAAGCCGCACTGTCCGAGACGGCGGTTTCCCGCTTGACTAATTCGGTCTAGGGAGGGCGTGCAGTTATAGTGGGCTAAAGGGGGCCAATTATAGAATTAACGGTAGGCCACCAAAAAATTCACGACAGACGGGGTAGCTCAGTGGCAAGGTTCGACTCCCACAACGGTACCGCTGAGTTGTCAAACCCCTTTGGGCAAGAAAGGGACCACTGGCGGATCCAGAAAAAAAATTTCGGAGGGGAGGGATTTTGCAGAAGGGAGGAGGACCCTGTTGAACTTCCTGAATGTTGGGCCATTTTTGCAATGCTTTGGACACCCAATCGGTCCATTTTTGACGATTAGCGACTATAAATGGCGCCACTGGGAAGGACAAACGCTCTCATTCCCTGTGCGGGGGGGGGGCGCGTCTAGCCCCGTTCCTGCCTGTCAGGAAATCTTGCCCTGGGCCCGTATGCTGACAACAATTGGTACTCGAATTAAATTAGAGCGCTCTAATTCAATCCGGGTTGGCAAACGATACGCCACTTGTATCCTTCAGTACGTAAGAATTAGAGTGGTATACGGTACTTGAATTAAAATTAGAGTGAGCTACTCGAATTAGAGTAGAGCGACGCACTTGAATTAGAGTGGCACACACGCATAAAATTAGAGTGCTCCTACCCACTCTAAATTTGTCGATTGCGCTAGAATTGTTTGCACTTGAAACACATCTTTGAAATTTGTTGGTTGTCATCATTCTATGGCTCCAAAGTGAAAGAATTTAGAGAATTAAAAAAAACTGACTGATGAGGAACTGTGCCAGCGGTTCTGTTTTGACCACGAGACAATCTATCTCACGGGTCACGGATGTAGAGTAATTGTTGAGTATTTTTTAGTGAGATGTTGAAGAAACATGTGCGTATGGGACAGTGGATGGACTTCCCCTCCCCTTGGCCGAATGTAAGTGCATGTTTAGACGCATGAGCATGGTAGTTGTGAGGTGTCACCACAAACATCTCGACAAGCCTTCACACCACAAACAGTAGCAAACCCAAATCACGTTCGAAAGGTGATCGATAGTCGCACATAGAAACTTGTCGCTTGCAGTCATTAAAAAGGCGAAAATTGGAACAGTGGAAACGCGTTCTCGTTGCCGTCACTCCAAAGCGGTAGACGTAGACGTAGAACGCAGGCCTTGGGCTGCGGAACGGCTGACACCGTAGCGCATGTCGCGTCGCCCGCCCCCCGCTGCGTCCCACACCACAACGACTCGCGTCGCCCTACAACAGAGAATATTGATACACTCGATCAGGGAGGGGTTCAGTGGTTCAAATGTTGCTGGATTAGCGGTCACCGCCGAAAGGCTTCACAATACCCCCCCGGCACCTACTCAGGACATACACTGCGGGATCCAGGCCCCCCCCCCGTGGCCAGCGAGGAAGGGGGGGGGGCAGATATACATGGTGGAAGGCAGACATGGTGGAAGAGGGGGGGGGGGCAGTAGGAGAAGCCCTGGAAGAGGGTTCGCAGCGGGTGGACTTTTACCCGCTGGGCGCTGATTAACGCACCTATGTAGGGGGGGGGGGGGGGGGAGCAAGAGCTGTTTCGCCTAATTTTGGACAACAAACGCATAGACAAAAGAAGAGAAGAGAACGAAAATTCTCGCCTGCAGCGCGTTATTGTGAGGCAAAACCCGGCAGTACTAAACGTGAAAAACGATTGCTTCCTATCTATCAAAATTCATGCGGAACATGTTAACCCCCCCCCCTCCCCACCCCGTCAGAAAATCTTGGATCTGTCAGTGCGGAAATCCCACCTGTGCCGCTGGGAGGGGGGAGGGGGGAATACCCCTCACCTGGCAGACCCTGTCTATCCCAAAATAATTTCGCACCTAAACCCCACCCCCTATTTCCCATAGCTCAAGTTAATTTTTTAGCGTAAAACCGACCCAAGACCCAAATATGTTACGAACAAAAATCCATCCCAAAACTCGCGATTTGTACGTCAATCCACTGGGCCACACCCCTCTTCGAAAAATTGTCGATTTTACCCTCCCTCTGGCCCAATTTTTGTGGGCCCTCACTTCATCCCCCCCCCCAACCTTTTCACAAACAAATCAAACAGGACAGCTAGCAGTACCGAGTCGTCGATGAAGTGGTCGGTGCGGCGGCCGACGCAGTAGAGAGAGCGGCCTGTGCTGTCGTCGCGCCGACTGCCGGCGGTGACGACGCCGACGCAGCCGTCGAGGCCGATGAAGTTGACGGAGTTTCCGAGTTTCTCGGCTATACGCAACTCGGCGCCGTCCATGCGGGTCGGCGGCGCGCCACCAGATGTCTTCTCGCTTTCCCTACGTCGCAATAGCTTACGAAACGTCCAAAGTTCGGCAATAAAACGAGACGCTTAAGCTCAAAATTGATGACACACCTCCCACTCAACAGCATTCTTCTGGCTCGGTGCTGCCTTTACCTCCAGTTCCGCTTGCACTCGTCCAGAGAATAGCGCCGATCAGACGCGACGCGATGTCGACGTTGAACCGACTGACGACAGCTTCCCATGCGGGATCTAAAGAGGAACAGCCCTTGATCGGCAGTACGTTGTTGAGAATAACCCCGCAAAGGCGTTCTGCTGCTGCACCTGCCGCTCCCGCCACTGCTGCTCCTGTCTTTCGACGACGATTTCTCCATTTTTCAGCGCTTTCCTCGAGTCGATGACAAAAAATGAGCATGCAGAAAATTGAAATTTTCGGGCGAGTGGCGTATCGTCCTAACCCACTTTAATTAGATTTAGAGCGCTCTAATTTTTTTGTCAGCATACGGGCCCATGGGTGGAAACCATGGGAACTTCCCTCCTCCCTCCCCCCACCCCCCGCTGGAAGGCCTGTTCGCAGTCCAGACTACCCCACTCTGTCGGCACTGGCTTACGGCTCGGCTTGGGGTCGTCCGCCGTGTATTGGGTCAGTGCAATAGATCGATTGAGCAAAGGACACAACGCGACATGACATTTGGTGAGCGTTGGGGGCTGGTGGGCAGCGAACGAATGCAGATGCAGATGTAATCAATTTATGGTTGACTTTCTGCTGGCAACCCGCTGGCTGTCTCCCTCCCCCCCCCTCTACCTCCTTGAACGGCCAATACAGCAGTAGGCGATTGCGTCGAATCGTTTTCGATATTTACTGCCTTTTCAGTTGCGTCAAGCTCAGTTTCAGCTTTCCCGGAGCCACTTGAGCATTCCTGAAAGAGTTGATGGCGCTTTCAATGGACGCTTCGCCCGAGGTGCTCCGTCAGCTTCAGCTGCCGCTGCTGGAGATGGCCAACTGCCGACTGGTCTGCCGCAGCTGGCGCCGACTCCTGCCCAGCGACCGGCCCGGGCTGGAACTGGACCTGGTCACGCTCGTCATTCGACAGAAAGTGCAGGGGCTGTGTAGCTTCGATTGGCGACTTCGATGCTGTGGACAAGAGGAAGAGACCGCTCTAAGGGACGCTGACGCCACGCGGCGTTTCGTTCGCGTGCAGCTGCTGAACGCGACAGGCGCCCGCGTCACCTGCGTCACCATGGACGTGACGGGCCGCCTGAAGGTGCCGCCTCCAGACTCGGTGCTGTTCAGCTTCGCGCCTGCAGCAGGGGGGCACGCGTCTCTGCTGCGTCGGCTGCAAGGGGTCGTCGTGGACCACTCGAAAATTGTAGACGCCCTGGCGAGCGTCGCCAGAGCGGCGAACGCCTGCGTCGCCGACCTGGACGCTCTAGGCGCGGGCGGCAGCGGTATCCAGTGGACTCAATCGAACGGGCCGCGACTGCAAGAGGTTCACAGCTTCGGCCCAGAATGGCTCTACACGCTGCAAGCTGGTTCGTCGCTTTCGCGGCTGCGCAGACTGCGTCTCTGTCACGTGGAGCGCTTTTGCGCTGGCGACGACTTCCGACTTCCAACCGTTCGACAGTTCAGCTTGGGAAGGGCTTCCGTGTACAGCTATCGGCTCGTCGAATGCCACCTGACGTTGCTACTTCGGTCGACTATGCCCAACGTCGAAGAACTGGTCGTGGAAAAGATGTGGCTCGACCTTGTGAGTCAGGAGGCACCCCCGGACGCTCACTTACCGCCAGTTCGAGTATGGAACGAGCTGTTGGGCGCCGCGCCCGGCCTTCTCTACCTTCGCGTAGAGCACTTGGTCATCGACTGCTACCGCGAGAGTCTTGCCGATTCGCTGAGTTCTTTGCCCGCTCAATCGACAGCTTTCGCCAAGCTGGCGGCCGCCCGTTGGCCAGCCATGCCTGGTCGGCCTCCGCTCTACGTCGACTTTCTGCACGAGCTCTGGATAGTGTACGGGTTCGAGGCGGGTTCCGGGCGCACCATTCGGGCGTCGACGCCTTTCGAGGGACACGTCGTCCTCCCCGACAGCGATCGCGAGCGCCAACGTCGCTACGGGAGGTTCCTGCGGAGCTGGCACCTCAAAGAATGTTGAACGCTAGGCTTTCACATGGTGACCACTGACAGGTTTAGACTAGACGTTGATGTGAATTCCGAGAACTGCAGAACGGACCTATGTAGTTTGAATCTCGTTGCGTTGTGACCAGCTTTTCCATGGCGTTTCAACGTGGCGAATGCATTGTGTCCAGTGGAGGATCCATGAATTCTATTCGGAAGGTGTTTCGGGGGTTCCAGTTTTGCAGAAGTGGGGAATCTGGATGCTGACCCATTTCGGCGGTCGTTTGAGCACATAAATCGGTTCAATTTTGACAACAAAAGTGCCAAAATTCGGGATTTTCGACCACCTACGCAAGCACTTCTATGCGGAAAGGTGGGTCCACAACGCACGTCTATTCTCCCGCAGCCAAGACCTCCTCCTCCCTTCCCCGTAGTTTTCCAACTTCGGGGGAGGGGGGGGGGAGGAATATGGGTCCAATCCCCTCCCCAAGAAATCCGCTAGTAATTGTGTGTCAGTGTCAGACCGCAATTGATGGTGTCACGCATACCGGTAACCGGGTCTGGACGAGTGGGGGGGGGGGGGGTAGACGGCACTTTTTTGGGGGAGGGGGTGGCTGGAGCAAAAAGTGGGGGGGGGGTAGCTGGCCATTTTTTGAGTTATACTGGTACTTTTTGGTCAAAAATGGGTATAAATAGGGTCTAAACAGTGTTATTGAGCTGTTTTATGGTCATATAACACTGAAACGCACTGAAATACACCAACATTTACTCACTTTTATCGTTTCAGACTGAGTGAAAATCCCTTGGGAAAATTCTGGGGGGGGGGGGGGAGGGTTGGGGGGGGGGAAGTTGGGTGGGTGTTGGAAAAATAGGGGCCCCCAACCCCCCCCCCCCCCCCAGTTACAGGTATGGTGTCACGGTGGTGCTTATAGTCACGGTCCTTGGCAGCAATTTCTCGTGCGCCCGAACAGCTACAGATTCGCACACAAAATTTTTATTCCGTGCAAATTACGGTCAAGCGTCAGAGTAGCGTATACACTAGCTCATGTTATTTTGGTACACCAACATGATGGTAGATTTGTTGACGATGACAATTAAAATCAACGTGACGACAGCGCAACGACTCTTTGGATTGTTCACGACATTACTTGGACGCGTCTGCGTAACCCTAGTATGTTGGTTGCTGTTCCCTCATATCCACTCACAAACCACTTAGGCACGTCCCTGTTCAAATCCAATTTTATTTGGCGCAAACCCAACACGCCGTGGGCGCGTAGGCAATGTCAGATATTGGGGGGAATGACCATCATATATCACTGTGCCATACACGACATTCTTCTCTCGCGAGGGAAGGTGGGCCGCCCACCTGGCACGGACTTCGGGCCGATACTTCAGGAGCCGCCCTACACCGTGGGCAATGAGAGCGTTCACCCTTCCGCCCAAGGGGGATTAGTGACTCAGCGACAGTGGGGGGCGTTGACCCCCCCCCCCCCCCCCGACCACGAGGGCGCCGCTGCTGCTCACCGTTCAGCGGGTAGCTTGTGCTCGCAGAGCTTGAGGGCCGACGCGACGCTGGACTGTTGGAGGACCGTTGGTGGGTGGCTGGCGTCCCCTGAGAAAGTTGCCGCTCTGTTGGAGTGCGCAGTTGGTGAGAAGATTTTCGGACTACCGCATCTTCAGGCGTAGGTGGGCTGGTGGGCGTCGCTATCGCTACACACACACACACCTGCTGGCTGCCCCCCCCCCCCGGCCGCAACCATACATGTAGCGGCGGTTAGTTAGAGCTGTGTAATACTCGCTCTCTCGCTGTGGTTGCTCTGCTTGTACCAGTGAGAGTCTACTGCGTTCATTCGTTCTCTTGCCTTTTCAACTGCGTTAAAGCTCCGTTTAAATCAGCTGAACTTGATGGCGCCGCCAAGGGATGCTGTGCCGGAAGTGCTCCGTCAGCTGCCGCTGCTGGAGCTGGCCAACTGCCGACTGGTCTGCCGCAGCTGGCGCCGACTCCTGCCCAGCGACCGGCCCTGGCTGGAACTGGACCTGGTCACGCTCGTCATTCGACAGAAAGTGCAGGGGCTATGTAGCTTCGTTTGGCGACTTCGGGGCTCTGGACAAGAGGAAGAGACCGTTCTAAGGGACGCGGACGCCACGCGGCGTTTCGTTCGCGTGCAGCTGCTCAACGCGATGGGCGCCCGCGTCACCTGCGTCACCATGGACGTGACGGGCCGCCTGAAAAAGCTGCCGCCAGACTCGGTGCTGTTCAGCGCCGCGCCTGCAGCAGGAGGGCACGCGTCTCTGCTGCGCCGGCTGCAAGGGGTCGTCGTGGACCACTCGAATATCGCAGACGCCCTGGAGGCCATCGCCAGAGCCGCGAGCGCCTCCGCCGCCCACGTAGACGCGCTGCGCGCGGGCGGCAGCGGCATTGAGCGTACTCAATCAAACGGGCCGCGACTGCAAGAGGTTCACGACTTCGGCCCGTACTCGCTGTGCGTGCTGCGAGCTGGCTCCTCGCTCTCCCGGCTACGCAGACTGCGTCTCTATCACTCGGAGGATTTTTGCGCGCACGACGCCTTCCGACTTCCGACCGTTCGACAGTTCAGCTTGGAAAGGGCTTCCCTCCACAGCCATCTGCTCGCGGAATGCTCTCTGACGTTGCTACTTCAGTTGACGTTGCCCAACGTCGAAGAACTGGTCGTGGAAGAGATGTGGCTCAAAGTCGTGGGTCAGCAGACACCGCCGGACGATCAACCGCGGCCCCGATGGAACGAGCTGTTGGCCGCCGTCCCCGGCCTTCTCTACCTTCGCGTCGAGCGCTCGGTCATCAGATGCCGCAGCGAGAATCTTGCCGAATCGACTAGTTTGCCCGCTCAATCTGCAGCTCTGGCCAAGCTGGCCGCCGCCCATCGGCCAGCCGTGCCTGGTCGGCCTCCCCTCTACGTCGACTTTCTGCACGAGCACTGGGTGGTATACCGGTTCACGAGTGGCGGTAAAGCAACCGGTTTTGAGCGCACCATTCGGGCGTCGACGCCTTTCGAGGGACACGTCGTCCTCCCCGACAGCGATCGCGAGCGCCAACGTCGCTATGGGAGGTTCCTGCGGAGCTGGCACCTCAAAGAGTGTTGAATGCTAGGCATTCACATGGTGGCCGATTTAGACTAGACGTTGATGACAATTCAGAGAACTGCAGAACGGACTGACGTTGAATCTCGTTGCGTTGTGACAAGCTTTTCCATGGCGTTTCAACGTGACGAGTATATTGTGTCCAGCGTCCAGTGGCGGATCCAGGAATTCCAGTTTTTCGGAGGCTCCAGTTTTGCAGAAGTGGGGAATCTGGATGCTGGCGGCGGTGCTTTGGGCTTGTTTGACCGGTTCATTTTTGACAATTGATACCTATAAACGTGCCAAAACTTGAGATTTTTCGACCGTCTACAAGCACTTTTTGCGTAAAAGGGGGCCCACAACGCACGTTTATTCTCCCGCATCAGTTTTCCGATTTCGGGAGGAGGAATGGGTCCATTTCCCTCACCAAGGATCCGCCAGTGACTGTGTCAGTGTCAGACAGAACGCAATGTCGGCGTCACAGTGGCACTCTGAGCCACGGTCTATGGCTCGCTGCAAATTCTAAAACAAATCGTGGTTGAATCAAATCTAGGAAATTCTAGGAAGGGTGCTTCGAGAGTTGCAGTCTTATAGAAGGAAAGGAAGGGAAGGGGGCGGACACGGTTGGAGGAATTAGCATCTAGCATGTGAAGCATTTACGGTAGTTACCTACGTGTATGTACATGTGGTGGTCTTCGGCTAGTACTTTTCATATCGATTTTCAGTAACCGGAGTAGGTAGTATTGTTTCAACCCTGGCCAACCTAGGGAGTCTATTGGGCGGGTAGGTGCCGGGAGGGCACTGTTCGAGAAATTACGGTATTTGTCGCAGGCCTCAGTTGTATTTAGAAGCAGCAGTTTATAGTTCAATTCTCAACCCATCCTCTACCCTAGGCGTGCATTGGAGGGGAGGGGCGATCATAGGAGGGCGGACGGTCTTTTTAGGGGGCTTTCCGGTTCTTTGCACGCTACACATTTTCTCACGTTATTCGGAGCGGCTACGGTACGGGCCTGGGTCAACAGCGTCAAGTGCGCGCCGCTGCCGCCATACTCCTTGTCCTTGTGGATAATGGTGACGAGTTCTTTTACGTACACGCTTACTGTAGTACCGTAGTGTTTGAATAACTACCGTAAACCCCATAATTAGCCTCCCTATGATTAGCCCCCCCCTCTATAATTATACACCCTCCCACGACCATTTTGAGTTAATAAGCCCCCCCCTATGATTACGCCCTCTCCCTAAATGGACCATCGTCTGAAACGCAACATTTTCCATGTCTGGATGTATGTATGGTCGCGTATGTGTATGTATATACATGTATATGTATGTGCGTGTAAGACTGTGTGAGAGTGTGTTAGAGTGTACCAACGTGTGTGCACACTAGGGATGAGCATGGGCCGGGCCGGGCCGGCCCGGCCCGGCCCGGCCCGGCCCGTGGGCCGGGCCGGGCCGAAATTCCAGGCCCGTTTTGCGGGCCGGGCCGGGCCGGGCCTGCGTTTTGAGGGTGCGGGCCGGGCCGGGCCGGGCCGGACGTTCTTGGCTGGCCAACGTAGATAGCTACCTATGTAATGCATTGTAAGTATCTGCGACTATTCTGCACCGTATTAGCAACTTTGTATTCTATGACGCGCGCCTTTCGCGCTCAAATGGTGTAAAGGCCGTAAAATGGTTGTGAACTGCGATTCTGAGAGGTGGATGCGCCATTGCGTTAAGTAAATCACGCCAATTGGCATACGGTATTTCAGTAAATTGTACACTGTAGTGACTGTACTTATTTCGTGTTGCGGGCCGGGCCGGGCCGGGCCTGCGATATTGAGCAGTTGGACGGGCCGGGCCGGGCCGGGCCTGGATTTTGAGGGTGCGGGCCGGGCCGGGACGGGCCGGACTAGCTGGCGGGCCGGGCCGGGCCGAGATGTGCAGGCCCGTGCTCATCCCTAGTGCACACCGCCTTTTTTCCTTAAAAATCGCCTCCACGCGTCTTTCCACCGCCCACAAAGCTTCCCACACATCGAACTTTCAGTTTATGAGCCCCCTCCCTATAATTAGCCCCCCCCCCTATAATTATACAGCCTCCTAGAGCTCGAACAAAATAATTATAGGGTTTACGGTATCATAGATCTCGATCTATCAAAGAATGTTTCGACTTTCTGCGTGTGAGCAAACGCGTTGTCAATCGACAGAGATCAATCCATAGCGCAGCAGCTGTTGATCATCGCAGCGTCTCGCAACAACTCAAAGTGCCGCACTACTCCCCTACTACCACAGCAAGCTGCGCAAGGCAGTGTATAGCTATCGGTATACACAATCGATTGACCGACTGCAAACCTGCCCGTTTGCGTCGTTTGATTGCGTAGTACAAGGCACTTTCACCGTACCTACAAAGTAGCTAGAATGGAGGGAGGTGGTAGCGAACCACTACAACACGCCGGGCGGTCTATTGCGAACCGTTTGTGATTTCTGTCTGTTGCTTCGTGTCCATGTTGGCGTCGTCCTACTCCACAGCACGTACCCAATTCGTACACTTCTCTTCATCTTTGGTCACAAGTGTGTTCAGCAGGCGGCAACCTACGGCTCTCTCGATAGCCAATCGAATGATACAGTGCCTTCACCAGCGCAGGCGCGCCGTTTATTATTTGGCCTTACGGTTTGGGCGGTATTACATTCGCAAGCGTTGCTTGCATTGTGACCCGACAAAAAGAGTTGCTGTTGTTGGATTAGGGGCAACGCTAGGAGGCTGTCAACATAGCCCATATAGCATACCCTTCTCCATGACCATACCTGTAACTTGGGGGATTGGGGGGGGGGTACCACTCCCACTATTTTTTTCAGAACCCACCCAAACCCCCCAGAATTTTCCCAAGGGATTTTCACTTTGTCTAAGATGATAAAAGTGGCTAAATATTGGTGTATTTCAGTGCTTTTCAGTGTTATATGACCATAAAACAGCTAAACAACACTGTTTAGACGCTATCTACACCCATTTTTGGCCAAAAAGTACCAGTATAACTGAAAGAATGGCCAGCTACCCCCACTGTTGCACGCCCCCCCCCAGAATTTGGCCGTTCCCCCACTCTTGCAGACACGGTTACACACAGGGATATGTGCATGACGCCTTCCCGTCTAGAGCCTCATAATTTGCCAAAGACTTTCGGAAGAAATTGAGAAGGAAGTCCTCGATCCAGTGGGTCCATCAAGAATCGAACCCAGAACCTTTTGCGCAAGAGGCCGATTCTTTACGACTAGGCCATACGCTGCCCCACAGAAAGAGCTTCGAGGAGAGCAACCATGGAAAGGCGCGTATTTCTCGTCTTGCTCGTCCTCTGCTCCGAATTTCACGCCTCTCGGGCGCTTCTGCCCGCACTTATGGCCATTTTCAAGGCGGGCACGACAGCGTACGACGTGGGCATGCTGTTCTACGATCTTAAAGCGGTCGGAGACGAGCAGCGGTGGAATACCGAGCACACTGTATTTTTACCCCGCCCCAACCCCTCTTAAATCTTAATTAGCCCCCCCCCCCCCAAAAAAAAAACAACCCCAATTGAATTTGTCCCACTGCCTCGTGCCTAATCACCTTCCGTGAATATGATGAGTCCCCCTTATCCGGAAGAGACCATCCGAAATTCTATGAGGCCATCCGGGGGGCTAATTATTGGGTTTACGGTAAGTTTCGTAATGAAATTGTAGGTGTATAGACTGATTAGAGGGTTTACGCTGGAGCGTGCTGGAAAGTTGTTGCCCGTTCCAGGTCGTTGATACGCATGGAAAGCCAAAAAAGCCGCCACTCAAGCTGGAGGGAGGAAAGGTGGCCTCGAAAATCGACAATGTACTCAGCACGGCGGCTGGAAGAAAGGCGTTCTTGAAGATCTTTGCGCGAAACCACTTGTTCGCACCATTCGCCAAGGAGATTGGGTACGAGCACTAGAGAAGAGCGTGGGCCTGGCAATCCCGGCCCGGCCCGGCCGAATCGGCAAAAATCCGGCCCAGGCCCGCAAATTTTTATTGAATTTTCGCCCAAAACGAGGCAGCCCCCCCCCCCCCCTGGAAAATCAGGCCCAGGCCCGGCCCATGCTCATCTCTAACGAGCACACATGTAACTAGGGGGTTACCCACTCCCAGTCCGGAAGTTTACCCCCTCCACCCCCCTCCCCCAACCTACCCCCCCCCCCCAGAATTTTTCTGAAGTTTTCCAACTTGTCTACATCGATAGAAAGTAGTGTTTTTTGTCTCTTTTAGTGTTTTTTCACCCTAAGACAACTCAATAACGCTATTTATAGCCTAGTTTAACCCATTTTTGGCTAAAAACTGCCTATATATAGACACTATTTAAATACATTTTTCCCTTCTGACATGCCACAATGGTCTCGGACCCTTCACCCACTTCAAAAACCCCGATGCACGTATGGGTAGGATAGGTGGCCGATTCGCTGCATGTCTGGGTGTATGTAGTGTGTATGTATGTATGTACATGTATGTGCATGTGAGACTGTGTGAGAGTGTGTTAGAGTGTACCAACGTGTGTGCGCAGCGTCTTTTTTCCCTTAAAAATCGCCTGTACGCGCTTTTTTCCCAACAAAGCTTTCCACATATCGACCTTTCCAGTTTATTGCATTGGCCCCTCTATGTTTAGCCCCCCCCCCCCTATAATTATACACCCTCCTACGGCTTGGACAAAACAATTAGCCCCCGGGGGGCTAATTATAGGGTTTACGGTACACAGCATACCCATCTCTATCATAGTTCCCTCTCGTTCAGAGCCGCACAATTAGCCAAAGCCATTCGGAAGAACGCCATCTGTAATCTAGGGCAGCGACAGTACGAGAAACTCCATTGATGCAGAATCGAACCCAGAACCGTGCGCGCAAGAGGCCGGTTCTCTATCACTGCCCGCCCGGCCACTCCTTTGGTTACACTGTTGTTCCAGTGCACTGAAACGACCAATTTAGAAAGGCAGTCAACGCCAACGACGGCAAGAGAGTGGCGACGTTGGTGAAGAGCATGTCGAATCTGGAATTCGCGGGAAAGTTTACCTTCCACGTGATCACGAAAGAGTTACACACGCCTTCTAAAAATCGCAAAGAAAATACTCACCGCCATCTTTTGACCGCTCGCGCGCTCCACGAATGTGTAGCGAGTAGTGAACCAACACTGTTCTACAAGATCAACTGAAATAAATTCAGAGCCAGTGATGGAAATTTTCGTCTTTTGTTTGCATTTCCCGCGCATTCGGCTGTCCCAATTGTCAGTTTAGTGGTGATTTTTGTCATTTGTTTGCATTTCGCAGGAAAGTCGCTGCCAACATTGCGACGTGTCCGACAAAGCAACCACCACGTTTTTGGTGCATTCAACGCGTGATTCTAATGCCGGTCGATTCACGCTGTGCGATGTATGTCCCCCAGGGGGATCATCCCAAGGGATAAACGCTCTCATTGCCTGGGCCGCGCCGACGTCCGTTCCTGCTTGTCAGGAAAACTTGTCCCTCCTCCCGCTTCTTCTTCTTGTCGTCGTAGAGCAATGCATAGAACCCTTTGGGGGTTGCTTGCACCCCCCCCCCCGCGCTTGGGAACGCGTTTGTGGCCTGTGCTGGTTTGCCGGAGGTGTGGAGCGAAGCTGCCGCTCTCGTCTGCTGAGGGACGTCGTTTGGGCCGTAGGCGACAAGCCTTGAGCGCTGACGGCGGCTGGATGAGGAGGCGCCGCTGCGCTGCCCACCGGTCTGCGGGTAGCTTGTGCTCGCAGAGCTTGAGGGCCGACGCGAAGCTGGACTGTTGGAGGCCGGTTGGCGGGTGGCTGGCGTCCCCTGAGAAAGTTGCCGCTCTGTTGGAGTGCGCAGTTGGAGAGAAGATTGTCGGACTACGGCATGTTCAGGCGTATGTGGGCTGACGGGCGTCGCTATCGCTACACACACCTGCTGGCTGCCCCCCCCCGCCGCACCCATACATGTAGTGGAGGTTAGAGCTGCAGACTCGCTCTCTCGCTGTGGTTGCTCTGCTTGTACCAGCGAGAGTCTATTGCGTTCATTCGTTCTCGACTCGCCGTTACACTGCCTGTTCAACTGCGTTAAAGCTCCGTTTAAATCAGCTAAGCTCGATGGCGCCGCCAAAGGATGCTGTGCCAGAGGTGCTCCGCGAGCTGCCGCTGTTGGAGCTGGCCAACTGCAGACTGGTCTGCCGCAGCTGGCGCCGACTCCTGCCCAGCGACCATCCCTGGTTGGACCTGGACCTGGTCACGCTCGTCATTCGACAGAAAGTGCAGCGGACAAGCTTCGAATGGCGACTTCGGGGCTCTGGACAAGAGGAAGAGACCGCTCTGAGGGACGCGGACGCCACGCGGCGTTTCGTCCGCGTGCAGCTGCTGAACGCGACAGGCGCCCGCGTCACCTGCGTCACCATGGACGTGACGGGCCGCCTGAAGGAGCTACCGCCAGACTCGGTGCTGTTCAGCGCCGCGCCTGCAGCAGGAGGGCACGCGTCCCTGCTGCGCCGGCTGCAAGGGGTCGTCGTGGACCACTCGAATATTGCAGACGCCCTGGAGGCCATCGCCAGAGCCGCGTGCGCTTCCGCCGCCCACGTAGACGCGCTGGGCGCTGGCGGCAACGGCATTGAGCGGACTCGATCGAACGGGCCGCGACTGCAAGAGGTTCACGATTTCGGCCCAGACTCGCTGTCCGCGCTGCGAGCTCGCTCCTCGCTCTCCCGGCTACGCAGACTGCGTCTCTGTCACGTGGAGGGTTTTCGCGACGCTCCCGAAGACTTCCGACTTCCGACCGTTCGCGCGTTCAGCTTGGGAAGGGCTTCCCTCTACAGCGATCCGCTCGCGAAATGCTCTCTGACGTTGCTACTTCAGTCGACGTTGCCCAACGTCGAAGAACTGGTCGTGGAGGAGATGTGGCTCAAAGTCGTGGGTCAGCAGCAGACACCGCCGGGCGATCATTTACCGCGGCTCCGACTGTGGAACGAGCTGTTGGGAGCCGTCCCCGGCCTTCTGTACCTTCGCGTCGAGCGCTTGGTCATCAGATGCCGCAGCGAGAATCTTGCCGAATCGACTAGTTTGCCCGCTCAATCTGCAGCTCTGGCCAAGCTGGCCGCCGCCCATCGGCCAGCCGTGCCTGGTCGGCCTCCCCTCTACGTCGACTTTCTGCACGAGCGCTGGGCGGTATACCGGTTCACGAGTGGCGGTAAAGCAACCGGTTTTGAGCGCACCATTCGGGCGTCGACGCCTTTCGAGGGACACGTCGTCCTCCCCGACAGCGATCGCGATCGCCAACGTCGCTATGGGAGGTTCCTGCGAAGCTGGCACCTCAAAAAATGTTGAACGTTAGACATTCACATGGTGGCCGATTTAGACTAGACGTTGATGACACCGCAGAACGGACCGAGTTTGGATCGCGGGTTGCGTTGTGTTCAGTGGGCCGACAGCTGGTACATACATCGATGTTTTGTCCTGAGTGTGCGCACAAAGTCACTGCTCGAGCTTGAGGCGTCCTGCTACAATACGAAGCGATTGGCATGCAAATGCTCATCGCGCCTTCAGCGGCGTTCCAAAAAGGCGCGAACAGCCGCCGCCGCCGGCTGTTTTCTCGCGCCGTCGCGCCAACAACCGCGTTTTCCGTTGCGACGCGTCGCGCCACCGTCTCCGCCTAATGGACAGCCGTTTAGCGCGAGTCGTTTCGCACTCTTATTCGAGAGACTACGGTAGGAGCGGCCTCCGGTTTCCAATTAAGCGCGCCGCCGGGAGAGCGAGCGCGCGCACAACTGCGTTTCTTTCGAGCTGTGTAAGAATCGACGCGGAGAAATATGGGCCGACACGGACTGTGCTGCTGTCGCTTGCTGGCTGCCATTGCGGTTCTGGTAGGTCTCATGACTGACCCATGGATGGACGGATGACGTACTCTAGGCTACAGTGATATGGAGCGATTGCGTACCGTAGTTGGCGTGGCGTATCCCGCGTACATGCGTACAGTCGGTCCGGCGGACCAAAGGACCCAACCCACGTTGTTGCTGTTGGATTAGGGGCAACGCTAGGAGGCCGTCATGGCCCATAGAGCATACCCTTCTCCATGACGCCTTCCAGTCTAGAGCCGCAGAATAGCCAAAGACAGTCGGAAGAACGCCATCAGTAATCTGGGGCACCGACAGCACGAGAAATTCCATGGATAGGGAAAGACTCGTTTTTAGTGGATCCATTGAGGATCGAACCGAGGACCATGCGCGCAAGAGAGCGATTCTCTACCGCTACGCCATCCGCTGCTCCCCAACCCACCCTGGTGTCATATCAGCGCTGACAAGCGGTGCTCCATTGTTAGGCATTTTCGTGCATGTACGCGGAAACAGAAACATGCATTACACTACCATAAGACAGAAAAGAGATGGTGTATGATGTACGTTCGACTTCAGATGCTTTTCGCCGAAACAGCAGAAGCCGCCCGCATGAATAGCTATAGGTGAGAAATTTGCATTTTCTTGGTTCATTATTTTCATAGTTCCAAGTTTAGAGAGTGCTTGCGCGACGCCAAGGGTGACGTCATGACTTCCGATGAAAAAAGACAACTGATTCGCGAAGAGTGCAACAGGATGGTGAGGGAGCGCTACTCTCAGAAACTGAAGAAAAGCTCCCTGCTGCCAATGGAGTGAGATTCCAATCCAGATTTGTCGTGCGCACGCGCGCGCGCGCGCGCACGCACTCACCGGCACGCACGCACGCACGCACGGAATCGGTTTCCAGCGACAGTCCTCCCCAGCCTCTCCTGCAACCATTAGAAGAGCGCACAGCGGTCGCCAAGCCGAAGTCAAGGTCAAAAGGGGGCAGCAGCTTCAGAAAGTGCTTCCTACAACAGCTGAAGGAGAATGGCGGCAATCGACTCGACGCGATCGATATCTGCAACCAAGAAATGCTCTTTGCGAGCGAAGTGTAATTGGGCGCCTTGTGGAATGCTCAGTAGAATGTAGACGTTGTAGAAAACGTGAGGACGAAACGTACTCTCTGTACAAAGCAAGACGAGTGCTCAGTCAGCTCGGAATGGGATGAATCTGCGGTCGCCAGTGGCATGGCCTAGCCAGGAATTTTAAATTTCTGGAGGGTGTAAAACAAAAACGGCTTTAAGCTGGCCGAAAAAAGCTGCAATTTTCTCAATGGTGTCATCCATCCTTCACCTGAAAAAAATGGTGTCACTTCACTGGAACAATATTCGACCTTTAACACCAACATTTTCCTAGTTCCCAAAATTTCAAAGGATGTAAACCCCTCGCCCCTGGCTAGGCCGAGCCACTGGTCGCTGTTTGAGCCCGCTATTTGTGTGCCGTTTTTTTTTCGCGCTGTTCCAGAGATTTTTATCAGCAACGTCCAGTGGTGTTGTCAATGTCGCGCTGCCGTTTCGTTCGTGGCTCATTTGTCTTTGCCACGTCACAGCATCGTGCGCCGCCCATCTGCGCTGCTGTGTAACTTCTTCGAGCGCGGGCGCGGGCGCATTCCTCGCCGCCTCGTGGTTTCTGGCGACAGTGAGAGAAGCCCACCTCTCCTCCACTCAGAGCCAATTGTTTTCTCGCGCGCCAACGCCTCTTGTCTGCACGCGCCCACGCGCGCCGTCGCCGGGGCGCGGTCATTACAGTTTTGCTGCTGGCTGACTGACTTGCCGAACCAGCAATGGTGACAGGTGGTGCGGAGCGAGGGTGTAATGGAATGGATCGCGTGATGCGCATCCCAACAACACCAATCTCGAAATCGTAACTGACTAGTTGACTGCGAATGACCAATCCATGAACTGAGAGACCAATGTGTAAGGGGAATTGTCTGAGGGTGTAGAGAGAGGCATCATCAAACTAATATGAATTTCACCCAACGTTCTCAACACATTTCTTTTCTTTCTAACATGGGTGGAAACAGAGAGCACAATGTGACACATCCTCAGGCGACAGCGATGAAACATCACAATGACCACAAACTCAGAGAGGGCAACAGCAATCACAAAGAGCGCACATGTCTAACACAATCGAACCTAACGCAAGGGCATCCACAAAGGCTTGGCTAAGGGATGGGAGGTTGGGGTTCATATGGTTCAGCTACCAAAGAAAGCAATACAGGGTTTCATAACACGCTGCTCCACAGTGGTGGCCACTTTCAAATCTCAATAGGCCCACTCAAACTCGACCAGGTAGCGGAGACGGGCCTGGCTCTCTGAGTAGACTAGGTACTCGGACTGGCCAAAGCTGCTGTCCTCCCATTGCTTCTGGTTGACCGGCTTGCCCTGGGGCACGAGCACCTGCTTGCCCTCCAGAGTCAGCTTCGTGTCCTGCTTGGGGTCTGGAAGGTTGAAGGATTCACGAGCCACACATGACCTTATGAGCGTTAATTTGAGAAAAACTCCCATCTAGTAGTCTGCAAGTTTGACCTCCAGCCCCCCCCCCCTGGGGATTATGTAGAGTTGCCTCACCTAATCAAATAATAACAGTGTGTGTTTTTCACCTTGATCAGCGATTTCAACTCAGTGATTACAAGACAGCTAATCAAACCAGAAAATTGGATCAAACATTGCTCTTCCTCCCCCCCCCCCAATGTTCCCCACAAGAAAGTCCTATGACCCCCTCTCCCTAACCCAGGTTATATGCATGTTCCAGTTGCGCTGGGACACCCTGGTAAACAGACCATCCAACTGAAATGTGGGGCCGGGGCAGGAAAAACGCACCGGGCTCTTGGGAGCCTCTGGCGACCACCGAGTCGAAGCCTGCGGGCGCCTTCTTGAGACTGGAGTTGTCGTTGCTGATCTCCTTCTCCTTGCCCAGCGCCACCTCGCTCAGGAACATCAGGCCTCGCTTGCTCGCCGAGCCCACTGAATGCGCAACACACCGGTGGACGCACGCACGCATGCACACACGCACGCACACGCACGCACGCACGCACGCACGCACACACACACACACCACACACACACACGCACACACACACACACACACACACACACACACACACACACACACACACACACACACACACACACACACACAACAGGATGAACACTGCACCGTATCCGGCGCTCTTGCACTGCTCGCTCGCAAAGTAGATGCCCCGACCGACGCGGCCTCCTGAGTGGGGCATGATGCGCAGACCGCTCTTCATGATCGCCGCCACCACGGCCACGCACGTGCCGTGCCAGAGCAGCTTCCTGAGAGCGCAGCACCACCACCACATTGATGTGTGTGTGTGTGTGTGTGTGCGTGCGTGCGTGCGTGTGTGTGTGCGTGCGCGCGCGCGTACGTGTGTTTGTGCGTGCGTGCGTGCGCGCGCGCGTGCGTGCGTGCGTGCGTGCGTGCGTGCGTGCGTGCCCTTACCGATGCTGCACGCCGTCGTGTTCTGCGAATCGCTCTGCCTCCGTTTCCCGGTCCATTCTCCAGATGTTGAGCAGGCGCTTGCTCGAGTGCTTGTTCCCAGTGGCCTCGTAATAGCGCTCGATCACCTTGAACTCCTTGTCGCCCTTGGACAGCGTCGACAGCGAGCAGTGCAGCAGCTTGTACTGCGACTCGAGCGGGTGCATATCCGAGTCGTCCTGGAGACTCACATAAACTCGAGAAAAGTTAAAAAAAAAATCGAAAATAAACTACTAGACCTGTAAGCGGCATTCACGCTTGGGACTGGTGGGGGAGGGGAAGCTGAGCACCTTCTGGGGCTGGGGAGGGGCTGGGGAGGGACACACCAGTTTGGTTTAGAAGGTGGGGGGGGGGTGGAACAGCTCGCCCCTCCCTATAACATGGACGCCGAGATTTACACATACGTGCCACGTGCACGCATTATTCAAGTTTGGGGCGAAATTAAAATTAAATCAACTGCAAATACCTCCGCTTCCTTGGACTTGAGCATGCCTTGCGCCTGCTCGATGTCGCCCAGGGTGATGAGCATGTCCAATTTCTTCCTCAAATGGTCCTTGTCGTTGATCACTGGCGGTCGCTGCCTGCCGAAGTTGTGGGGTATCACCGTGTAGAACTGACTACTCAATTCGGTGAGGTTGCCCTTGCACTTCTGCCAGTGGGTGGAAGACAGTTCGGAACAGACTCGCGAACACACGCACGCACGCACGCACGGGTATAGGAGGGGTCAGGTGGAGGCTGTAGGGGGGGGGGGTACCCTCTCTATATTGGGCAAAAATTGGGAAAGGGGTGCGTGTTTTTGCCAACCTAACCCAGCATGGCTCTAGACCCCTCCCCCTCTCGACCCTTTCCACCTCCTGAGTCAGAACCACCCTACACATATGGGTAGGGGGGGGGGAGGGTCTCTGGCCGCTGGTCAACTTCGCCCCCCCCCCCAATTTACCCTCCATATGTGACACAGACGCACACGCAGACACGCACGCACCCACGCACGCGGTTGGGTTGACCTTATCCAAGATGTCCTGAATATTGTCGAGGACCTGGAAGCCCTTGACGATCTGCGTCTTGCTGAGCTTGCCCAGCGGCATTTTCTTGACGTCTGAAGTTTATCAATTAAATATTTTTTAAACGCTATTGAAATGGACTTTTCAAGATCCACAAACCGATTTCCAGACTGATCAGGGCTTCCTTGAACATGTCATTGTCGAAAATCAACTTGATCAGATTGGCGGTCGCTGCGTCCAGCGACAACTTCGCTTTTGGATTTCCAGAAATCGTCTTGGTAGCGACGGAGGTCGACTAAAACTTTCGATAATTCGAGAATACTCAACAATAATCGGGGAAAGATATTGACGAAGCGAAAGAGGCAAACTCCAATTCTCCGAGACATCAGACAGGTCTAGCCCCCTCCCTCCCCCCACCATTCACCCATTCGTATAACTGAGGGGAGGCGGGTGCCCACTATTTCGGATTTCTACCAGATTTTCTTCTAACAACCCCCAATTCTTACACCCCAAACGCCCCAGGATGGATGGTATCCCCCCAAAACCAAAAACCCGGCTCTATGTATGCCTCCCAGGCCCGATGGAGGGCGAGGGAAGGGGGGGGGTCTCCTTTTCTGCCCGTACCTCATCCTGTCCCCCCTCCTCCTCCTCGTCTCCATCCATCTCGAGGAGGGTGTACTTGCCAGCCACCGGTTTGAACTTGGCCCTATTGGCCCAGTCGTTCTTGGTCTTGTCCTTGAATTTCTTTTCAAAGTCCGCGATCGCATCCTCGGCGGTCGTGTGCGTGCGGTAGTCACCCTTGCCCGGCTCGCCCTAAGGCCCATTCATGATCAGGGGTGTTGCACAATTTTACAAGAGATATTTTTCTTTTATAAAAAAATACAACGAATTCTTATGAGATCCTGGCACGCACGCACCAACATGTAACTGAGGGGGGGGGGGGGGTGAGGGGTAGCCACCCCAGTCGAGAAGCATACCTGTAACTGGGGGGGTTGGGGGGGGGGGGGTTGGGGGCCCCGCAGAATTTTTCCAACTCCCCCATCCCTCCTCCCAGAATTTTCCCAAGGGATTTTCACTCAGTCTAAAACGATAAAAGTGAGTAAACGTTCGTGTATTTCAGTGTTTTTCAGTGTTATATGACCATAAAACAGCTAAATAACACTGTTTCACACCCTATTTATACACATTTTTGACCAAAAAGTACAGCTACCCCCCACTTTTTTGCTCCAGAGACCCCCACCAAAACTCGGCCAGGTACCCCCCCCCCCCACACTCTTCCAGACCCAGTTACAGGCATAGGTGCCCACGGAAATTGGGCCAGGGGAGGGGTAAATCGCCAAATTTTTCGAAGGCAGGGGGTGGGTAAACTGGGCAATTCGGGATACTTCCCACAGGGTGGGTGGGTGGGTGAGTGAGTGTTATGCATGGTCGATCAATGCAATGCAGCAGCACACTGTATGAATGTACATGGTATGCTGGTAAGAAGAAGAAGGTGGCATGATGGTAGCCTGTGTTCTGCGATGAAGACACAGTAGACAACCACACACAGCACTGCAAGTGCAACGACGAGAGTTACAGCACAGCCTTCACATGTGTTTGATGGCCTAGCCTAGTCGAGTCAATGTGATGGACGCCTGCGTCTATGTCCTGGCACAGCAGAACGTCCTCTGGCTTGGTTGTATACAGCCTGCAGGCCAAGAGCGTCAGTTTCACTTTCCTGTGGACTGCTGTCAGGTGAGCTTGCAACTTGGTGTGCATCTGGCACACCATCGTAGTCACAATTTAGTGAGAGAACAGCCACTTGTTTGAGAAATGGGCTGATGAAACTGTAGAGGAAAAAGGAGAATCATCTAAGTTGCTGGTTCAGCAGCAGACTCCACAGGAGGCTCAGCAGTAGGCTCAGCACCAGCAGCAGGTTTAGCAGCTACTGCAGCAACAGGTTCACCATTTTGTGAGGCTGTTGCTTCAATTTCAACAGTTGGTTGTATGCTGCTCTTTTAGTGGAATGTAGGTTTCCACTGTGGCTGCAGTTGACTTTTCTGTGAGTTTTTACAGTAATGAGACTGAGTCCTCTGAACATTCAACGATCTTCTCCCTTGCAACTAATTATGAGTTCGATGCACTGACTCATCGTGTGACGGTTCTTCGAGTCATTGTTAATCAAGTACACACAGGGACTTCCACCGTTGCTCACCAGCCATATCTAAACAGCAGTCAATGCCGCACGTTGCATTTTACAGTGAAGTGTGTAATGCTGCATGCTTGCTCAAGACCTGGCAGAAGCGAATAGTGGCCTTGCAGGCGCTGCTTTGTGACACAGTTGCTTGGGAGCTGGCACCAAGTAATTTGGAGGCGCCTGGCTGTCTACTGACGTAGTTGCTTTCGCGCAGTTTCTACCAAATTAACTGCGCCGCAGGCGAATATTTGGCCATTTCTGCATATGTCTCGCCAAGCACTCTTCCTCAAAATTGACGGTAATGGGCGATTGTGGTTTGCTAAGAATTAAATACTACCTGGCTCAAGAGGGTGAGTTGCATGCTCACCACAGCGCCGCAGGCAATTTTTTCGCATATTGGAGCGTCAACCTAAGTGGATCCTATATCCTGGCCCAAAACGACTCCCTAGTCCAAGAAGAGTGACCTGTACGCTCACCAACCATAGCGCCGCAGGCAAAAGTTTGCGCGTATGAATAATCTAAAGTAAGAGTGCCTTAATGAAAGGTTAACAAATTAACATCTGCTAAACAGCCTCCCTGACTGCCTGCTCGCGCTTGCCCTTTGCCTACCTGCCCACCCTAGTGTCATGCAGACCAGTACTTAGAGAGAGGCTACACAGGAGGATGCTACACAACGTATACGTACATACAGGTACATACTAGTAGTATGATACTACGCGTCTTTGGGTGTCCATTAAAAATCAATAAACGCTATACGAACAAAAATCGATAAACGCCCAACCAAGTCAATAACGCCAAAGTAAAGTGTACAACAGTTGCGCGGCTGCATTGCACTAATTGTCTATAGAGATGGGGAGGGGTATCCCGAAAATCCCGATTTGGTTTCGGCATTAGGTAGCCCAGGGGGAGGGTAATCCCGAAAGTCTTTCGGGATAGGGTCTTACAGGGGAGGGGTATACCCCCCCCTATACCCCCCCCCCCATGGGCAGGTATGGTTACAGGTATGTCCTCCCCCCCCACTTCAAAAACCCGGTTACATGTACGCGCACGCACCACTCTGCCCCATCTGTTGAACGCGTAGAAGCAGCCGTCGTCGTGCTCGATCACTTGAATCACGTAGAACTTGTTGTTGTTGTGACCGATGTTGGTCTGGTTCAGCATGCAACTGTAGTCTTCGTGCACCTGTAAGCACGCTCCTCGTATGCACCTTGTACAGACGCTGCACATTTCACACCTGTGTAACTGGCACAGGGAGTCCGGAATTTTCACCAACACCAACCAACGCGCCCCCCAAATTTTTAAAATGTTTTTCTCTTCAAATTCAACCTGTCTAAACCGATGCAACTGAGTAAACATAGTGATATTTTCTGTACTTGTCAGCGCTACACGACCAGAAAACAGCTTTCAGCTTTCTACTGGAGACCCCCGAACTAGGGGCCATACCCCCCCCCCCCCCCCTAACCATCAAGATTTATCTGTCAATATTCACGCTGACAGTCCGTTAGTGTTGGTCCCATGGTCTCTTAAACTGTTTTTTTTTTGCTACTGGACCTGATAATTTCCAGAATTTCGCGACGAACCCGAGCATCGGAGTCGTGAAACGAGCTGTGCGGGTCCAGTTTGTAAACCTTCTTCTTCTTTTTATTGTCACTTTTGGCGGCCTTCGCCATCTCTGTCATCGCTTTCTGCAGCGTGTTCTGCTTCTTGACTTTGGGTGGACTTCCCGCCGACAAAGAGTCTGAATTGCTTGCCTTTTACTCATTAAAAACCGTTTGAAATGTCGCTTTCTTTAAGTTTTGTTGTGCCCTTACCTCTTACGACGGCCCCTCCTTGCAAGCGCGCGACCAATTCCGCCTTTTTGCCAGTGTCGTCGATATTTTGACTTTTACACTCGGCTTTCAGCTGCGCAACGGTCATTTTCGCGAAATCCGGCGCCGGCGCTGGTGCGGCGGCGGCCTTGCGTTTGCGAGGCGGCATTTTAGGCGAATTTCAGGCAAATTTTGCGGCGAATGAGCGTGCGCGGTCAGTTCGTTGGGAGTGTCGCGTTGGAGACGGGTCGGAACGCGTTCGAACCCAATAGTGCGCGATTTCTACAGAGTGCTGCAAAGAAGGTTAGGCGTTTGATAAAAAGCGCGGCGCGGCGCGGCGCCGCCGCGGCCCGCGCTTTTCAAACGCCGCCTTTTTAGTCAAAGACGCCAAAAGCGTCGCAATCTCGTTCAATGAACAATTCTTCGTTCCAATGCGAGAAGCCCTGGTCCAGGCGCATCCCTCACCAATGGTCACTGGCGGCGTCGATGGTTCACCAAGCCCGCTGTTCTCCCGGTATGGAGAGCGGCACGCTCTATCCGCGAGCTGAGTCTCGTCTGCTGAGACTGCTAGCCAGCACGCCGTTGCAAACGTGAAGGAGGGAGGGACGGCCGATGACAGAGGCGAGGAGGCGCGCACCACCGGCCGATCTCAGACACCCATCCCTCTCGAAGCGTCACAAGCAACTGGTTATGGTGCAGGCTCCGGCGTCGAGTTGACGCGCGCCCTACCGCCCACCAAGCACGACTGACGCGCGTAGACGGATCTGTCGACGCCGACTTCGAGGCCACTGGGTGAGCTGCTCAGCTTGAGGACCAATACGATGCAGTGATTAATCAACTGGCATAGGAATGGCGTTTCTGTAGTGTGTGCCGCATTCGCCGTTCGCCACGCGCCTGTTTCTATGCAAGTGCTGTTTGTTTTCGTGTAGGCGGTCTGCGCAGTATTGGTCAAGCTTCTGGTGGGGTTAGTGTCACACAGTTGCACAGGTTACCCAGGCCAGTACACAGCTGCACTCACGCCGCGTCGACGGCGTCGGCGCCCGCCCACTCGCGAGAACGTGGGCCGCAGCGCTTGCACGAGTAGGTCACACTCACAGGCGACCGGAGGCCGCGTTGGCGACCACGCCGCCAACTCGCCACGCCGACGTTCACTCGCTCTCAACGTTTCGCGCGAGCATTGTGACGCTCGACGTCTAACCGAACTATGGATTGCGCAGGGGCGAAAGGCGCGTGACGAGAACGGTCGTTGGCACCTACCTAATTCGAATTCGCATAGGTTATGACCGTGGTAGGACTTACGAGTTGCTCCCCAACGGTTGGCGAGACGCACAATGTCCCATTGTGCGGGTGGTGGCCGACGATGCATTTTGAATCGATTGTCGTACAGCAGATGTCGCTCCTCCAGACACTTCGCCTCATCAACGACATTTTGCAAGAATAAGGGATTTTAAAAATACAACATTACAGTACTTCGGGTCGCTGCTTGCCTCTTTCGGTATTGTATAAACAGCGCGGCGCCGCGCCGCGCCGCGCCGCGCTGTTTATCAAACGCCAGAAGGTTATGCGGAAAAAGGGGAAAACCGAACTGGAAGGGGGAAGGGGGCGAGTCTGGAAGGGGGGTGTAACTTTTGTAATTATTTCGGTGTGTTATATTTTATGCTTTCACCTTGTCGCACTTTTAAAGTTATTATTCTAGAGTTGTAATTTCTAATTGAGGCGCAAACTTAAAAGAATGGCGGAAAACAATTCTGGCGCCCTCGACGAGTTTGTGGAGTCGTCAGATGAAGCGGCCGACCTGTTGGTGCACAAGACGCGACAGGACGTGATCGATGTCGTGCAGAGAGACGTGCCCCACCTAATGCCTGAGGGCATGAAACAAGCCAGCTTCGTCGTCGACTGCACGGCGATCAAAACCACCAAGGATCTTTTTGTGGACTCATACGGAAAGTGGGGCAGAGGATGCCGATCCTGCCGTCACTTCACATCTGGTAATTAATTGCTGCCACTGTGGCAGCAAAAAATGGAAAGTGTCTTTTTTCAAAAAAAAAAAAAAAATGAAAAGATACCTTCATTTTGTATTCATGTTTGTATTTTGATGATAGCGAAAAGTAGTGGCAGACATGTGACATGATTTGCGGAATTTGATATGAATATAAAAAAACTCAAAACAGGGATATTCGTATAAGGCATAAAAATGTATTAATTCCTCATATAGTTCTAGTAATTATATTATTTATGTAATACCATTTTTCGCAATCTCTTTCAAAATGAGTTCACTTCAGACTTGGTCGGGTTCGATACAAGGTATGGAGAACGCGAGTGGCATTACAAGCTGATCACGTACAAGTACAGACATCCGGACGGCAAAGACAACAACGAATTCCACAAGAGAATTTTTGTGCTTGAGAAAAGAAGTGACGATGGGGACGGTGCCCAACAACTGCTGGCTCTGATTTCTTACCGGTTATTCTTAGCATGCATGCACGTGGAATTCTGTTTAAGATGGGGGGGGGGGGGGGGCGCCCCAGCGGTGTTGCAAATGTGTGTTCAAGGTAGTTGGGGCCTGGGGGGGGGCGTGCGCACCTGCTCGCGCAAAATGAATGTCCGAGGCTGTGAGCTTCAAATAAGTGTAGAACGACTGTCTTGCGCTGCAGCTACGCGGGGTCGACGCCTCTGAGCGCTCACAGCTCAGCGCGCACGCTCCAGCGGAAGAGGGACAAGCCCTTCTTCCAAAACCAGCGGCTGGAGGACATCAAGAAGCGCTGCCAGCAGATGCCCCCAAGGTTCAACTCCACGCGGCCACGGTCGCTCTGGCGGCATTCCACCGCCCAGCCATATTCTTGCCAAGAAATCGCAGTCAGGTATGCCGATGCGGAGGAAACCACCCCCCGTTCCTGTTCTGGGGATTCTTTATCAAACAAATGGAGCCCTCAACTTACGGAATTGTAGAATTCATCCTACTTTCAGGCGCAGAGCGCCTCAAGAAGGAGCAATGCCAACCGAACAACCCAGCTGGCCTAGATCGGCGTTGGACTTCAACAAGCTGCTCGAGGCGATCTCCATTGGCGACTTCGTGCGGCACGCACAACCCGACAAGAATCAGAAAGGCGAATGCTGTCTGCTCGTTTTTGTCGGTTATCTTATCCTCCTTGTCAAATCCAGTTGATACTTATGGTAGTTACACATATTTTGGTGTGCTTTTCAGCCGACGAGAACATGCTGAGCAGCTTCAAGCGCATCTGCGTGTTTGGCTGCAACAGCATGAATCGGGTGAACGCCAAGAAGCACAAGAGGCCGCTGTACATCACCTGACCACAAGGTTGTCGGGCAACCTCGCCTCATTGGCTGCTGACCCGGCACCCATGGTATCAACAGCACGAGAGTATGGACTTTGTGGACATGCAAATGTGTTGCGACTGCGAGTAGGTTCAGCTGAGCTCAATTCAGAGAGAGAAGCGGCTCTTCCGGTGGCGTTCGTGCTGTCGTCGACGCAGGACGCACCGCCTACACGTACCTCGCCAGCGCTCAGAAGGAGAGCGGACTGGCGGACGAGGACTACGTGTGGGCGTCGCTCCGACTCTACAAAGCCATGCTCAACGCCTCAGAGGCAGCTCGCTCTTCACGCCGCCAGACCACACCTGCCATGCGTTCTTCACATGAAGGAGAACTGCAAGCAGAAGGCGCTCGAGCTGGGGTTCACGGAGGACGACTGCAAGGTTCATGGCGTTTGCTCCTTGACCAACTTGACGTTTGTGCGCGTTCAGACGACCATGGAGGAAATTTTTGGAACGGAGTTTGAGAAGGATGGCGGCAGGCATCGGAAGGCTGGGATGGTGGACCTTGACACCGGCAGACTTTCCTCTGCGCGCTGGAGGTCAGGGCCGATCTTGTGTCTCTGTCTTGCTTCCCTCCCCTCTCGCCACACCCCTGTCCCTCCCACCCCACCACTTACAGGTGCTGTCTGGGCAATGGGACGAACGGCAGGCGAGAGGATCGAAGGCTGCCAGTAGCGCGCTTTCAGCGACTACTTCGCCACCCACAAGGCTACGTCATCATCGAGTGCTACCTCGGTTGGGCCTATGAAACTCGATTGCATGCGTTTATGTGACGCCATTTTGAACAGCCGGTGTACGGTCGCTGTACGGCTTTGGCGATTCTCTGCCTTCAAAGGTGACAAACAATTTGTCGGAGGCCATGAACTGGCAGCTAAAGCGCGACACTGGCGGGGCGTCGCAGTCTGCCACTCTGCGCAGACGCTGCGCCGCTTCTGCTGCAGCAAGTTTGCCGAACTGCAGAGCTCCGTCTTCGACATGGGCGACTTCGAACTCAAAGCGGCTTTCGCCCACTTGATGGTGCGAAGGTGCATATGAGGGAAAGGGGGTGGGGGGGGGGGAGACTAACCTCCAGCTGCATATCCCTGATAACAAGCTGTTTTTGTAGGTGCCACTTGCCACTTGGAGCCGTATGGAGGCGGAGGAGCGTCGCTCTCGGTTGTCCTGCATCTTCCAGCCTGTGGATCTACAGGTGCCCTCAGCGCTGTCGCTGTCGGCGAGAAAAATGAGGGAAATGTTGCCTCCCGGTCAGTTAATTCATGGTGTGCGTGCCTGCGGGTGGGCGGGCGTGCACGCGTGTGTGTTGATGTCGCAAACGATGTCTGGTTACACATACTTGTTTAAGGCATGGTGACGCAGCAAGTGTTGGCAGAGGTGATCGATGCGGCGTCGCAGTTTGTGCAGGACAGCCTGTCCAACTGCACGCGCATCTGCCAGCACCCTGACGTGCCTTCGCTGTGGCATGTGCTGGATGGCGAGAATCGGGTCAAAGTGCGCGTCGAGGAGGAGGAGGCGTTTGGCCTCAATGCGCCCCCTGCTCACTGCCCAGCCACAAGTATCTGTGTGCCCACGCCGGGCTTCGCCGAGGCGAACGGCCGCCTCGACACCTACTTGATGTCGGCTATTGAGCGCTGGGACGTGGACGGCGGTCGCCAGCACTTCCGCGCCGCCACGCAGCAAGGAGCCGGCGAGAAGGGCAGCTGCAAGCGTCGGCACGGCGGAAAGAACAACGCCACCACACTGCAGGTCACCCAGAGTGTAGTGTCGTTGCCAACACTCACCATCCCCACCAGATGTAGTGTTGGCAACGACACTACAGTGATCCCAAGCACGATGAGCGGAAGTGACACGCGAGCGAACGGAACTATGTAACGTGACACTGTCGACTTGGAAAAGAGAGTATATTAGTAGTGACTAATTTAACAGAAAAGATAGTTAGTACACTACAAGTGGCGTGACCTTGAAGAGGAGGACGACACGCGGAGAAATGGCGACTGCGAGCGAGTCGGATCTGACGACGATGCCGACCTTGCTGGCGCGCATGCCCGTCCCGTCCGTTGACAAGTGGCTACCGCACCCCGGGGAGCCGTTGTGCGCCTTCAAGCAGTGGCTGAAGCTGTTCAAGCGCTTCACCAGCACCACGCACCGCCCAGCGGACAGAAGCCACGGCGGCCAGAAGAACACGCTCCTCTACATGCTGCTCACCGAGGGCGCGCGCCAGTTCACAAACCCCGCCGCTGAGGAGATCGACAGCAGGGCCACGAGACGTCCGCCGCAGCGCTCAGTCGCCCCGCCGACAGCCCCAGCCGCCTGCTAACTTCTACAAGCAACCAGGCGCCGCACGAGTCTGCCGACGACCTCTGCGCCCTCCGCACCATCGCCGGGATTGTGGCTTCGGCACAGCTCGACTACCAGCTAGCCATCCGGCTCATCTGCGGTTGCGCGAGCAAGGACACGCAGACGCGGCTGCTCACGCTGAAGAAGGTCGACATGAAGGCAGTGCTGGCAACGATGCAGGCTGAAGAGCGCGCGCGGACAGAAGCGGACGCGATGTCGAGACGACATGCGCAGGTCCAAGCGCTGAAGCAGGCGCCAGCGACGGAGCGCAGCAATGACGACAAGGACGAGTGGACGCCGTCGACTGCACGAATGACGGAGACGGCTGAGCTGAGGACGCCAGCGCCCTGCCACACTACCTCGAAGGCGACCGCCGAGCTCACGCCGGCATCACCCAGAGACGACCGCCGCAGCCACACAGCCGCCCTTCTTCAGCTAGAAGGGGAGGGATGTAGTGTTGGCAACGACACTACAGTGATCCCAAGCACGATGAGCGGAAGTGACACGCGAGCGAACGGAACTATGTAACGTGACACTGTCGACTTGGAAAAGAGAGTATATTAGTAGTGACTAATTTAACAGAAAAGATAGTTAGTACACTACACAGAGCACCATGGCGCCCGTGCTGGCCAATCTGGTGAGCTAGAGGGCTGAACCTGTGCAAGCTGCGTCACGCTGCTGATGTCCAGGAAGTTGGACCGCCGAAGCCGGGCTCGTTGACGGCGCCCACGCAGCAGCAGCTGCAGAAGCTCAAGATCGAGCAGCCGATGATCTTCTTCGAGCCGTACCATAACGAGGAGCGGTTCCGCCTCCTACTGCTGGACGAGTGGCGGCGCGAAGGTTACCAACACAAGCAGTGCGTCTCTTGCAAGGTGGGTTCCTAGAACTTCGCAGTGGGCGTGCACCGCAATCCGCGAAACACAGCTTCCTGCTCCGTTCAGCTGCAGCTGCCGAAGTCCACGCCAGCGCCCGAAGACCTTGTGCTGGTCCACCGCGAGCGACGAGACCGGCAGCACAACGAGCAGCGCTACTCATGGCCATGCGAGACATGGTCGTCCACTGCAGATATAGCTGCGTCGTGTCGCGCTACCCGTACTTTAACAACAAGTTGCTTGACGATTCCAACACTAAGGGCAAGTTGTTGCTGAGTCACCGCGAGAAAGTCGCCCGTGCTTTTGGTGTGTATTTGTAGTTGAACGCGTTGCGCCAGTTGTTGTGAAACGATAAGTATATGGGTTTGTGGCGCAAGTCACTGTCGCCCCATTCGGTCGGTGCTTTCATGCATCCGAAATGTGAATGCCGTCAATCGCGCACAGTGATGTAGACGGATGACTCGGTTTGCCTGCAGCGCACAGCGGACTAGAGAAAAGAGGTGGGACGCGATGTGCTGCGCTGCGTTCAGAATTGTTCCCCGCCAATCTTTAAAAGTTTGCGCTTCAAATTACAATTTACAACTCTAACGTAATAACTCTTGCAAGGCGACAAAGGAAAGGCATATATTATAACACACCGAAATAATTACAAAAAGTTACACCCCCCTTCCAGACTCGCCCCCTTCCCCCTTCCAGTTCGGTTTTCCCGGAAAAAGCGCTAAGAGGCGGCGCAAACGCAGCCTTTATTGAAACACTACGGTAGACGAGCATAATATACTGTATGTGGAAATTCGAAACGAACGCTGCTGAGAGCGACATGCGCTTCCACACACTCTTTGAAACGAAACGTGCGAAATTGTTTAAACGAAACGCGATCAGTAATCACATTCACACATAGCAAAATACATAAGTAGAAGAGAGGTGTAGTTTCGAATTGAAGCCAAATAAGCAACACAGGCAACACAGCAACACAGCCAAATAAGCCAAATAAGCAACATTCCGTCCCCGCTCTGTCTTGGGATCGGAAAAAAGGGAGAGAGATCTTGGATCGAGATAGCATGGCGGCCTGCGAGTATTGCAAGCGAGGCCCGCGCTGGTGCGTCTGCGCTAAGTCGGCCGACGGCGAGGAACCCCAGCTGACTGCCAAGTCCCTCGCCGAGCAGCTATCGCAGCTGAAGATGGACTCAAGGCCGATTTTTCGGCCGCCATCGTCGTGGCCGTCTCTGAGGCGACGGCGCACTACAAGGAGGAAATCACCTACATTCGAGAGGCATACGAGGACGTTCTCTGCCGCCTCAAGGCTCTCGAAGAGGAGAAGGAGAAGGAGAAGAACAAGCCCGCTCCGCCTCCGCCGCCGCCGCCGGCGGCGTACGAGGACGTTCTGGGCCGCCTCAAGGCTCTCGAAGAGGAGAAGGAGAAGAACAAGCCCGCTCCGCGGCCGCCGCCGCCGACTGCGGCCTACGGCGCTCCTCCCGCCGCCCTGCTCGAAGGCGCCGACTTCAAGGCCGCTTTGGAGAGGGCTGTCGACGAGCGCGCCGAGCGGGAGAAAAAGAAAAGCAATCTCGTGCTCGTCGGCTTTCCCGAGCCGGCCGCGCCTGGACTCTCCGATCAGCCGACGCCGACCGACCACGCCGCAGTCGTTCATCTGGCGGGACAGCTGCACATCGCGCCCGACAAGATCGAGCGCGTCTTCCGCCACGGCCAAGCGCGCGGCCCGGGCCCGCGCATCACCAAGGTGGTCTTTGGGTGTCGCGAGGCCCGCAGCCGCTTCCTCTCTGGCCTCCGTCCCCTGCTCGCGTCCCAGCTCGGCAACGGCGTCCGCCCCCCGTTCTACGCGAGGCCGGACCTGACCCGCGCCGAGCTGCTGGTGCAGCAGGAGCTGAACAAGCAGCGGATGCAGCTGAAGGCCGCGGGAAGGGACGCCGTCATCTTCCGCGGTCAGGTCATGGACCGCACGGAGAGGGACCGCATCCGATCTGAGATCCGCCCCAGAAACCAGGTAAACTAGCCTGTCATCCCATTGGCGCGCCCTCGCCGTCCTCCTCAGCCTGCGCAGCTCGCGACTCGCATAGCGGCGCGCCCGTCCCGCTTGTCGCGTTCAACGCACAGTCGCTTCGCGCCCACCTTGTAGAGTTTCGCGCATTCCTCGACCAATCACCTGGCACGGTAGTCTGCGTTTGTGAGAGCTGGCTAGACAGCAGTTTCCCCAGTGCCCTGTTAGGTAACTCACACAGTGTTTTTCGAGCTGACAGGGAGCACCGCGCAGGCGGTGGCTCTCTTGTCCTTGTCCCCAAGAGTATGCCTGCTTCCCCTCTCCATACGTATGTAGATGACGACTTTGAATGCATAGCGCTTGATATACACGTAGGTAAGTGTGCATTGCGAATCGTTTCCGTCTACCGTAACCCCCGCAACCGTGACAGTACAGGCCTTCGAAATGCCCTGGAGGATCTTTGTGACGTAAGCAAGCCTCTTATTTGCGTGGGCGATTTCAACCTTCCCAAAATCTCTTGGAGCAATCTAACTACCCTCCCTACCGCACCCCCAGCTGAGAGGCATATTCTAGACTGCGTCATCACCCTTGGTTTGGAACAGTTGGTGTCCACGCCCACACGTGGCGATAACATCTTGGACCTCCTACTGACGAACCGTCCCGGCCTCGTTACCAATCCCTTCCTTCATCCCTTCAGACCATAGTGCTCTCTCCTTCGACGTACAACTCCATACACAGCAATCCACTCAGCGGAAAAAGCCCTTCCGTGATTATCGCAATGGAAATTACGAATCTCTAAATGCATACATTGCGCAACTAGACTGGGATAATCTTCTCGGAGCCCACAGCACCGTTGAATCAATGTGGCAGGCATTCCTATCAATTCTAGAAACAGCCTTAGACCAATACATTCCCCTCACAACACCTCGAATACGGTCAACTAAGTTGCCCAATGAAGTAGTCCGACTTATCCAAAAGCAAAAGCAACTCCACTCTCGCTACTTAGTCAGTCGCACTGTAGCTGCGCACGCAACGATGGAAAGCGGCGAACAAAGAGGCACGAGCAGCGATTCGTCGCGCCAATCTATCGAGTGAACAGAGACTCTTGCGTGCCCCTGAGCGACAGTTCTGGAAGTTTGTCTCTTCGCGCCTCACGAGCAGAGATAGCATACCTCCCCTGAGATCTGAAGACGGTCTTGTCTCTGATGAAGCGCAAAAGGCGCATCTGCTGAACGATCAGTTCAAGTCGGTCTTCATTGGAGGATGACAATAAAAAAAAATAAAATTATTAAAATATAATTATTCTAAAGTTTACTCATTTTTTTCTAATTTATTTTTTTATTTTTTAAGCTCTTCGCCCCTTGCGGCTAAATTACCAGATTGAATTCGCGCGCCCCATACGGTCAGTTCATATTGACGCAGTTGCTGTTTATGCAATCCTAGGAAAACTTCCCAACAAATTTTCGTCTGGTCCCGACAACCTGCCCCAATACGTTCTGAAAAAGTTATCAGTTTCCCTAGCAGCCCCATTAGCTCGAATATTTAATTTCTCTCTGGCTACTTCAGCTCTTCCCCACGATTGGACTTGTGCAAATATCACTCCTAAAAAGGAATTCCATCGGAGCCAGTAAATTACCGCCCTATTAGCATAACCAGCTCAGTATGCCGCTCTCTTGAGAAGCTAGTGAAGGGCGCGCTGCTCGCGCACTTCAATGAGAACAGTATTATCTCCCCAGCGCAACATGGTTTCCTTTCCGCTCACAGTACGACAAGTCAGTTGCTCGAGTGCCTGCGTGATTGGTCGACTGAATTAGATGCGGCTAGGCCTGTGGATGTCGCCTATATGGACATCGCGAAAGCTTTTGACACGGTCAGCCATCCAAAATTACTGCAAAAGCTTAGTCACTACGGTGTCAGAGGGCAGATCCTGCAATGGATAGAAGCATGGCTAACTGATCGCAGGCAACGAGTTCGTATCGGTGACACTTACTCAAACAATTGTGAAGTAACATCTGGCGTCCCACAAGGTTCGGTCCTAGGCCCACTCCTGTTCCTTGTTTACACAAACGACCTACCTCATATACTTTCTCATAGTCAACTAAAACTCTTTGCTGATGACTGTAAATTGTACCTTAGCGTCAAATCACCCAACCAGCAAGCTCAATTTCAGTCCGATTTGGACCGGGTGCAAGAGTGGTGTGAAATGCACCAACTTACGCTAGCGATTACCAAATGTTCCCTCCTACATCTCGGAATTCGTAGAAATCACAACTACAGCTATACTTTAAATGGAGAGCAGCTCAGGACAGCAAACTGCGTTCGTGATTTGGGAGTTGTTGTCAGCTCAGATCTGCGATTCAAGGAGCACTGCAGAAGTGTTGCTCACACGGCGTCAGCTAAAGTTAACATGCTCTTTAACAGCTTTGCAGTCAGAAACAGAAACTTCCTCATCCAGCTCTACAAAACGTTTGTGCGCAGCCGCCTCGAATACGCTTCTCCAGCCTGGAACCCATCTCAAGGGTGTAGCATCGATGCTCTTGAGTCAGTTCAACGTCGGTTTACTCGCCTCCTGCCTGGAATGGGTGCTCTATCCTATCCTCAGCGTCTCATTGCCAACAACATTGAACCGCTTGAACTGCGTCGATTGCAAGCAGACCTTGTTCTGGTCAATAAAATCATCCACCGTCATCTTGCTTTACGGTTTGAGGATTACTTTTCTTTCGCGCCTTCAGTTTCTACTAGGGGACACCAATACAAACTCGCCCATCCTCGTTCCAGTACCAACTACCGAAAATTCTTCTTTTCTAACCGAGTGGTCGCAGTCTGGAATAGCCTCTCAGCTGGTACGGTAGCCTCCCCCTCTATTCAGTCCTTCAAAAGCAAACTCAACAAAGAAAATCTATATACTTATTTAAGGGTTAGGCTCTGAAATCGCCCTCGCCTGGCGTAGCCTTGCCCTCCAGTGGCATGTACATGGTCTCGCATCGCTCACTGTTTGTTGTACCGTGTCGCGGCGTCTCGTGTTTCGTTCCGTTGTCGTCCATGGTGTACAGCGTGTAAAAAAAAAAACCCCACACACACACCCCCCCCCCCACACACCCACACCCACACACACACACACCCCCACACACACACACACACACACACACACACACACACACACACACACACACACACCCCCCCCCCCCCCCCCCCCCCCCCCCCCCCCACCCCCCCCCCCCCCCCCCCCCCCCCCCCAAAAAAAAAAAAAAAAAAAAAAAAAAAAAAAAAAAAAAAAAAAAATATAAAAAATTATTAATATAAAAAAAAAAAAAAAAAAAATAAAAAAAAAAATAACAAACCCCCCACCCCCCCCCCCCCCCCCCCCCCCCCCCCCCCCCCCCCCCCCCCCCCCCCCCCCCCCCCCCCCCCCCCCCCCCCCCCCCCCCCCCCCCCCCCCCCCCCCCCCCCCCCCCCCCCCCCCCCCCCCCCCCCCCCCCCCCCAACAGAAGTGTTGCTCACACGGCGTCAGCTAAAGTTAACATGCTCTTCAACAGCTTTGCAGTCAGAAACAGAAACTTCCTCATCCAGCTCTACAAAACGTTTGTGCGCAGCCGCCTCGAATACGCTTCTCCAGCCTGGAACCCATCTCAAGGGTGTAGCATCGATGCTCTTGAGTCAGTTCAACGTCGGTTTACTCGCCTCCTGCCTGGAATGGGTGCTCTATCCTATCCTCAGCGTCTCATTGCCACCAACATTGAACCGCTTGAACTGCGTCGATTGCAAGCAGACCTTGTTCTGGTCTATAAAATCATCCACCGTCATGTTGCTTTACGGTTTGAGGATTACTTTTCTTTCGCGCCTTCAGTTTCTACTAGGGGACACCAATACAAACTCGCCCATCCTCGTTCCAGTACCAACTACCGAAAATTCTTCTTTTCTAACCGAGTGGTCGCAGTCTGGAAGTAGCCTCTGAGCTGGTACGGTAGCCTCCCCCTCTATTCAGTCCTTCAAAAGCAAACTCAACAAAGAAAATCTATATACTTATTTAAGGGTTAGGCTCTGAAATCGCCCTCGCCTGGCGTAGCCTTGCCCTCCAGTGGCATGTACATGGTCTCGCATCGCTCATTGTTCGTTCTATCGTGTCGCGGCGTCTCGTGTTTCGTTCCGTTGTCGTCCATGGTGTACAGCGTGTACGTGCTCACTGGGAATAA
>JASAMY010000122.1:0-85744 GCA_030248085.1 Paralinhomoeus sp. GSCO2_6
GTGATATCTGGTTTCTCCAGTGGCTATGAAGAATGTAAGTCGATGCTTGAAAGCTGCAGTTGTGGGAATGCTCTGGTGAATGCCTCCTGTAACTAAGTTGAAGGGTGCATGCACTACAGCATCATTTGTTCTTTCAGCATTTCTGTTTCGTTACACGGTCCCCACTCCCTTTCAGTGGGACTATAAGGATCGTGCACAGTACAGCCTCTTCCGCAGTCTTTTTGGTAAGACTCATATGATTCTACTCAGATGTGTGTCCAAGCTGATGTTTCGAGTGTTTGTTTAGATCTTAGTGGGGGCTTGGTCTGTCCATTGGTGTTTCGAAAGCTTCTGAAAATGCGCTACAGCACGATTCTCATTATCATTGGCTTGTCCAACGTTGGTTCCTCTCTCGTGGCGGCCAATGCAGCAACCACAACACAGGCATGACTATACTGTTTCAGCTTTTCATTTTTGCATGCAATGTTTGTTGTGCAGCATTCTGTGCAGTGCGGGTTACTTAGTTTCTCCCAACAGATCTTAGACTCAACAGTGGTCATGTATCGTGTCGTGTTGTGTCGCGACGTCTCGTGTTCCATCGTTGTCGTCCATGGTGTACAGCGTGTACATGCTCACTGGGAATAAAATAAATAAAACAAATAAAATGCATGAATGAACAGTGTCCATTACAGTGGACCATGAGTCCAGCTGTATTCTCATTGTTGACAATTGTGCACTACCATTTTAGATCTACTACAAGTTGTTGTTTGACTTCTTTGCTTCGGGTGGCGCTGGATTCAAGATTGCAGTGGAAATCATAGACCCCAATGAGGTGTATTTTTCATTTGAATTGAACAGCTCTGCTTGTGACACCAAACCACACCATGTTAAACAGTACAGTGCAACGAAAACTGCTGTAGAATGTATGTCAAAATCAAAATACGTTGAGAAATGTTGGCTGCCTCCACAGTACATTGTAACTTCGCAAGCTGTCCAAAATTATGGTACCAGTATCTTGATTTCACGTGTTTCTTCAAGCCTTCCTTACAAATATCTGGACCCACTTGTGTGCTTTTGGTGTGCATGCACTGTCTGTTCCCTTGGACGTTGTTGTTTAGATTGGCTTTGTTGGTTTAGACAACAGTTGTTTGTTTAGATTGGCTGCTTCGTTGCGATCGTGTCGGTGGGAGGCCTCCTCAATTTCATGGTTCAGAACGTGGTTCTAAACGAGATCTACAAGCAGACAGTCGAGACCCATCCAGCGACCGCCTGGTATGCGCTGGCCACCATGGCGGCGGCGGTGACGGTGCTCTGGGTGTGGGGCCACATCCTCTACATCCGGGAGGAGCCGTACATCAAGGAGCGGACGAACCGCCGAAGGGCCACGATGGTGCAGGCGCACGAGCAGGAGAAAGAGGAGCGTGCCAGGTCCAGGGGACCCTCCGCGGGGCCGCAAGACTTGCGCTTCTGAGTCGGCAAGGTGGCCCAGTGGTAGAGAATTTGGACTAGGTACATGTTCCGTAAGGTCCTGGGTTCAATTCCCGAGGGACCAACTATTGAGGTCTTCCCTTTCAGTGGATTTTTCTCTGGTGTCATCCTTGCCGTAGAATTCGGTGTAAGGAGGCTCCGGGCTTTAGTGTCAGGTGGGTGGACCACCTTCTCTCGCGGGAGAACAACGTCGTTGTGATACTGGCCCACCCAATCTTCGCGATTGCTTACAGCCTTGCGCTGTTTGGTGATGTCAAAATAGCGTTGTTTCTTTTTAAGTCGGCAGTTCTTAGCGCAGAACCATCCCAATCAGTTTCTGTTTCTCTGAAGTAATTATTACTTCATTTTGGGTCTTCCTACCTGCTCGTGCATTGAATTGTCTGTGGTTTTCATGGATGCGCTACTATCATAGTACTTCTGTAGGGACAACGTGTCTTTTTGTCCCGCTACATATTACCCCGTCGCCCTTTTGTCTTTATTTGGACTGGAACGCATACCTGTAACCTTAGCTGGTCATTCTTTGAGTTATACTGGTACTTTTTGGTCAAAAATGGGTGTAAATTCATATAACATGAAATACACGAACACTTACTCACTTTTATCAGTTTAGACAGAGTGAAAATTCCTTGCGAAGGTTCTGGGGAGGGGCATTGGGGTGTTGAAAAATAGTGGGGGTGGTAACCCCCCAACCCCCCCCCCCCCTCCCCTCGTTACAGGTAGGCTGGAACGAGGTACATAGGCAGCGGGCGTGCGATCGTGTACGATGGAGCGAGGGCGGCGCGCACATGAGGGAGTGAGGCGAAGCAGTTGGACGTTTCGTTTTGCTTTTGGGAGAAACAAATGCACGCACTGGTCCTTTTTATGTTTTTTTTTTCTGGGAGGAGGGGGGGTAGTCCAACGCCGACGTCAACCGTGTCCCCGAAAGAGTACTAAAACACTTTCAAAAAGTCGTCCGTTAGTCAAACCGATTGTTTCCAACTCCAGTTGACGCACCCCTTCTGCGTTTCGCCTAGATTTGGCTCGTGGATTACGTACATAAGCACGGGTGAACGAACAACCCACTCTCTACTCTACCCCATTCGTCGAACACGTGAAAGGGCGCAACTTTGCAGGGTGCCAAGTTGCGTGGGGGTGATATGCGATGCACCCGGGTGTGCGACAACTCGCCGACAGCCAACTCGCCACCGCCGAATCGCCGCTGCCGTCTCGCCGATGCCAACTCGCCGATGGACGACTCGCCGCCAGGACAACTCGCCGACACCAAATTTTATTTTTGTCAAGCCTTTAATTGAAACTGCATTCCGCAGCACCGCAATTTACGTATGCAGTTTACGTATTTACGATGCCTCTTAAGAAGTCGTGGGGCGCGCGTTCCTCAAATTCCGTCACCAGCTTGCAGATGCACCGGTCGGCGCGCCGGTACTAGCGCATCTTCTTGGTGGGCTCATGGCCGCCAACGAGCTTCTCCAGGTAGGCGTCGCCTTTGCGCCGGATCTTCTTAACGGCATCGATGAAGCGCCAAATGGTGGGGTGGTTCTCTCTCGCCGCTCTGGGCTTGAATGCTGCGGTTGGCAGCCTCGGCGGTTGTTCGTGCGGTGGAGGTTGTTGGGCACGCGCGGGCACGTTCCACCACTGGGAAGGGAAGCGCGTTGGGTGCCGGCCGCGGTTCAGCTTGCCCATGTAGTGCTCGAACCAGTCGACGACTGGCTGCAGCTCGGGGTCGACGGCGTTCGCCACAGCGTCGAACCAGTGGCGGCTCTGGACGAGCAGCTGCACGTTGCGCTCCCTGCCAAAGATGAGCAGGCGATTGTTGCCAGCAGCCGCTCCGCTGTCGTAGAGAAGAAAAGCCTCTCGTCCGTCGCGTCTTTCTGCGCGTCCGTCCGCCCAACGTACAGCAAGCCAACCCCCCCCCCCCCCCGCCCCCCACCCAGCTGCTTGAATGCGCGTAAGCCTATGCATTGGCACTGTCAGAGATGCAATCTGATCGGCGGCGGCGAGTTGTCCCGGCGGCGAGATGGCAGCGGCGAGTTGTCCCCGTCGGCGAGTCATCCATCGGCGAGTTGGCGTCGGCGAGTTGGCGTCGGCGAGTTGTCCTATTCCGGATGCACCCTTTCTGTGCGACAACTCTTCCAGCCAGTGTGCTAACAAATTTCCCCCTATGAAATAAACCCTCTAGCGGGGCTATCTTCATATGAAATATCACCCCTACGTGGAAATTTTATATGAAATTTCCCCCGCACGGTGGGTGCATTCTATGTGAAAGTTCAACACTTACCTATGAAATTTACCCTTTAGCCCTCTCGCTAGCAACCAAAACGGCACAGAGGTGCAGTGGTTGTGCGGTCATTGATCGGTTGTACACAGTGCACGCTGGAGATAAGCGACTCTTCAGACCAAAACTGTCGTCTTTGCAAGTCCAGTCCAGGATCCGCATGAGTTAGAGTAGGCCATAGGTATGACGCAGGTGCCATTCCAAGAATGCCGGAGCGCTGCGCAATTGCCGGTTGCGTGAAACCGACATCGCTAGGACCCCGCCGTCATACATGCAGACGGGTCTGTTCGGTTTGGTTTTATTTGGCCAATCTCAAACACATCCTAAAGGACGTAGACAACGCGAAGCAGTGGGGATTGGGGAAAGTCCAAAAAACTTGGAAAGAGATCAACATGGAACGAACGACGGGATTCAGTTCAGTAATCGGTGCGCCTGAAATGCTGAAGTCATACTCAGTTGCATCGACTGTTGACGACGACGACGACAACAACAACAACAACAACGACTCATGACGATACGAAGTCGTGCTCAACAAATCAGGCGGCAGTTGTCAAGGCCGTTCTTCCAGGCCACACACGCACGCACGCACGCACGCACGCGCGCACGCACGCACGCACGCACGCACCAAAATTGCTATACCTGTGAGTTGTGTGTCCTCTGTTCCCATGAAACGCTGAATCATTCGATTGGGCCTCTCGGTGGCGGTGCGGAGCTCGCTTCGGATTGGTTATAATCTTCTTAGCAATTTCGAGCCCGGTTGATAAGACCATCGTCCGCCTCCCAGCGGCATATTTGCTGCATAATTGCTGCATGCTGCAAACAGCTCGCGCCTATTTTCCGTTCCGCTGCACAGCTCGCTACGGTCGCTCACTAGTCACCAAAGAAAGAGAGAAGAGAGAAGAGAAGAGTTAGAAAATTGCCCAAAGAAACCAGAAAACATGGCCACGGACCTGGCGTTTCTGTGGCGCGTCGGCCGCAGCATGAACATCGAATACGTCATCTTCCTCTATATCGTTGCCTTCACGATCCTGGGCCCTTTTAGGCTGGACATCACCAAGGTACAACGTACCAAGTGCCTCCCCCATACCTGTAACCGGGTCTGGAAGAATGGGGGGGGGGGCTAAATGGCCGAATTCTGGGGGGGGGGGGTGTGGAGCAAAAAGTGGGGAGTAGCTGGCCATTTTTTGAGTTATACAGGCACTATTTGGTCAAAAATGGGTATAAATAGGGTCTAAACAGTGTTATTTAGCTGTTTTATGTCATATAACACTGAAAAGCCTTGAAATACACCAACATTCTCAATCTCATTGGAAAATGTTTGGAGGTCCGTTTTGGAACGGAACAGAAACATAAAAAAGTGGTTTAGAACTCCCTCGACCTACTCTTTCAATTGGCTTTGCGAATTTGTCTCTGACATCGGACCAACCTACACCCTTGAGTCATTGCCTAACAAATTCGGACTTCAAATTTGAAGGATCATAACTTTTTGAAAGCTTATCCGATTTCGATGATTCCTCTTCTAGACAAAATCCCAAAGCGTTATGCGTCTATGTTCCAAATTTTACAAAAACCCGATAAAGAAATCAAAAGTTATTCAAGAAACAAATCGGTTAATTTGAAAAAAGAACACCCTTTGGAAGAGTTGGGGGGGGGGGGCTTAAATGTGTTGAATTTGGGTGGTCTCCAAAGCAAAAAGTGGGGGTGGGAGTAGCTGGCCAGTTGTATAAATAGGGTGAAAAGAAAGGTTGAAAGTCCCTTTGGAAACTTCTGGGGGTCTATGTAGATGCCCCCGTGGAGTGGAGCCCCCAAACCCCCAACCTTCCCAGTTGCACAGGTATGGGTAAACCGTCCAGTACATCTACGGTCCCGTTGCAGCATCGCATAGAGCTCCAGCACAGCGAGTACATGGCCAACATGTCGGCCAGGGAGTCGGGCATCCACGTGGTCAAGACGCTCGCCACCATCGATCAGATCAGCTCGGTGGTCGGCAAACCGATCAGCTTCGTCTGCACTCTGCTAGTTGGTCAGTACAAGTAGATGTAGTCGTCACTACGCACTAGTGCTGCTGAGTCATACCTGTAACCGGGTCTCTGGAAGAGTGGGGGGGGCAAAATGGCCCAATTCTGTGCGGGGGGGTGTCTGGAGCAAACAGTGGGGGTAGCTGGCCATTCCTTGGGTTATACTAGTACTTTTTGGTCAAAAATGGGTCAAAGTAGGGTCTAAACAGTGTTATTTAGCTGTTTTGTGGTCATATAACACTGAAAAAACTGAAATACACCAAAATTTACTCACTTTTGTCGTTTTAGACAGAATAAAAATTCCTTGGGAAAAATCTGGGTGGAGGGTTGGGGGGGGGTGGAAAACTAGTGGGGGATGGTAAAACACCCCCAGCCCCTAAGTTACAGGTATGTGTAGAGTTGGGAAAAAAACGTTTTCACTATGGCCCAGCGGTTTTCTTTTTTGTTAAAGAAACGGTTTTATTAGAAAAAACTGTTTCTTTTGTTCTTTTTTTGAATACATGTGTGCATTTACCATACATCATGGTAAGTCATCAGCACAGTGCCCAAAGCTTCGAAATCGGTACATAAAGAAGGTTGAGTGGAGAGTAGAGCTGTGCAAGCACTGCAGTAAGCACAAACAGACAGGTGGGCACCTCACATGTGCATGGGGGAGTGCGTGTGAAGGTGTCTGTGTGTGCTCATGAGTGTGAGGGCATGCGGGTGTGCGCAGAATGACGAGTGGCGTGGTGTTCTGGCACCAAGAACATGCAACACTTTAAACAATGGCTGGCGCCCGATCGAACAACTGACCAAATGAGAGTGGGGTGGGGGCAGAGGAGAAGGGCTGCAAAAGGGTGCAGAACAGTACAGTCGCTGCTCAAACGCTGCTCAAGTTTCTTACGACTACGACGCAACTTACGTTACAATTACAACTACGACCGTCTTTTTTTAAATTTTAAGAAACAGGCGATGACGTTTTTAACAAAAAAACGTGTTCTTTTTGTTAAAAAACGTTGTAAAAAAACGTGCCCAACTCTAGTGCTGAGTAGTAACCCCCCCCCCCCGCACCTCGACATCTCCAGGTTCCATCTCTGACGAGCAAGGTCGAAAGCCATTCATCGTCGTCGGCACCACAGTGGTCGCGATGGCTCTCACACTGACCCAGCTACTGGGCACCTACAGTCTACTGGTGCCGCTGGAGCTGATCTACATCACCGTCATGCTCTTCTCCTTCGCGCGCTCCACATATCCCACGTTCACAGCCTACATCACCGACCAGTGTCTTCGCTTTCCAAAGCACCTCTATCCACGAATTGTCATCTCCGGTAAGCCACTAATACACAGGAATTCTCAAATACTGCCAAAGGTTGCAAGGCTAGTGCCACCCTCTCCAACAGAGTAGGAGAATTCTTATGCTCTGCCCATTACCATGGGCAACACTTGACTACCATGAATTATCCAACAGTACCCCCCTCCAATAGTGCCCCCTCACCATCCATCCAGGTATCCCATGCCCTAGTATCCATCCAGGTAGCTGAACGTTCAATCAAAAGTGTCCCTGCTCCAATAGTGCCCCTGGGCAACATTAGATGGTGAAAATCACTCTGTCGTCAACCTCCTTGTGAGTGACGCACTTTTTGCACTAGACATTGAAAACTGTAGGTTGAAAATGTAGTGTGCCTTCTCCAAATAGTATCGCTCCCAATCAGTGGCATACATACATGTAACTGGGGGGGTGGGGGGGGGGGGGTTACCACCCCCAGGTCAAAAGTTACCCCTCCCCAACCCCCCCCCAGAATTTTTCAAAAGTTTTCCAACTTGTCTACAACTGTAAAAAGTAGTGTATTTTTCGCCTTTTTTAGTGTTTTTTGACCGTAAAACAGCTAAATAACGCTATTTATGGCCTATTTTAACCTATTTTTGACCAAAAAGTGCCTATTTAGACACTATTTAGGTACACTTTTTTACCCTCTGACACCCCCCTCCCTCTTCAAATCTGCTTACCCCCCCCCCCCCACACCCCCCCCCCCCAGAATGGTCGCCGACCCCCCCCCCCCCCACTTCAGAAACCCGGTTACATGTATGGTGGCATAGCCAGGGGGGCAGGGGGCGCTTGCCCCTCCCAAAATTTTCAGAGACCCAATTTTTTCCAAAGGGGGTACGATTTTTTCCAAAGGATTTTTCCCTGTTAGACACAAACAGCAGGCTTGCCCCTCCCAAATCCAAATCCTGGCTACGCCACTGCTCCCAATGGTGGCCAGGGTACTGGAGGGTTGAAACAACATAACCATTCAAGGTGCTATGGAAGAGTTTACAGTAGTTGGTACAAAGAATATGGTGTTTAGTCGTCTACACAGGTATGTCCATTAATAAGAGCCTTTTATGCTACTTGATATACAAAAATATTGACAAAACAGTAATTTTAACTGCAAAATTTTTATTTTCAATCAACATTTTGAGGCTGAAGTTGTATTACCCTTCACAATAGAGCCCTTGGATACAAAAATGTAGAATGAATGATCAGGCTGAAATCATAGAATTTTAGCATGGTACTTGTTTCTCACAGTGGTGGCCGCAAATGCCAATTTCCTATTTCAGGAGCCATGTATGGAATCGGCACTATTTTGACCAACCTCTTTGTGGCCTATGTTGTGCGTCACATCTACTTCTATGGCTGGGCTGCTCATCATTTTGCTTATATGTCTGCAGAATTTACAGTGACAGCAGCCGTCCTTATCTGCATTTTTGTGCTCAAAGAGATCAGGCCTCCACATCACAAGTGAGCGGCTGTAGAGGCTATGATCACATGTACATCAAATATCATAAACCCTATTACTATATCCCTGGGGGGCTAATTGTTTCATTCAAACTCTAGGAAAGTGTATAGGTAATTATAGGGGAGGGCTCGTAAACTGGAAGGGTCGATGTGCAGAGAGCTTTGCGGGTGGAAAAGCGCATGGGGGCAATTTTTAAAGGAAAAGGCACTGTGCACATACGTTGGTACACTCTAACACACTCTCGCACAGTCTCACATGCACATACATGTACATACATACATATACGCAAGCATACATACACCCAGACATGTAAAATTTTGCCTTTCAGACGATGGTCCATTTGGGAGGGGGTATAATTATAGGGGGAGGGGGCTTGTAAACTCAAAGTGGTCTTAGGAGAGTGTATAATTATAGGGGGGCTAATTATAGGGTTTGTGGTAAATAGGTCAGTGTTTCATTGGACTGATGAAGATGTTTGGTTTTTACAGAGCAGAGGCAAAAGCTGCAGCAGAAGCCAAGCAGTCAGTCTTTCTCAATGCAGTGAAAATGATTCCCCAACATATAATAGCTTCCTTCAAGGCGTTGTTTAAAAAAAGAGCACGCAACAATCGGGCGCTGTTGATTATACTCGCTGTCTATGCTGTGACTTCAGGCTTTGCCAGCTACTATGAAGAAAGTAAGTCCATTTCTGTGAACTGGTATAATATAGTGTATTGCACTCTGCAGCGCTTTTAATTGTTGGAAATTTTTTGGCACCGAATTCCTCACAAAAATCGCTATTATTAAAAATCACCTCAGTGACTCGGTCTGCTGAAGAAAGGGTGCCCTGCAGAGTACTGCTTGTGTTGTTTTTTTTAGGTTTTCTCTTTCTCTACACAGTCGGCAGCCCATTTGGCTGGAACTACCAGGATCGCGCACAGTACAACCTCTACCGCAGTCTCATTGGTTTGACTTGTTTAATTGCCATAAGCCCTTTAACTAGCCTTGTAATTAGCCTAATACGACTTGTATGATTGCCGTAAAGCCACTGATTAGCCATCGTCGTGGTGCTTATTGGTTTATTCGGCCATTGGAGGGGAGGAAGAATAGACTCAAAGGCCTAGTTATAGAAGACTGATGATTAAAATTAGTGGTTCATGGCAAACTACAACAACGGCTGCGGAAGTGTGTGATCCAACGCCATGTTTAGATCTTATTGGCGGTTTGATCTGCCCATTGGTGTTCCGAAAACTTTTGAGAATGCGCTACAGCACGATTCTCTTTGTCGTTGGTCTGTCCAACATTGGCTCGTCACTCGTAGCGGCCAATGCATCGACAACGGCACAGGCATGGCTTCGCATTTCTCGATTTATTTTTATAAACTGGTTTTTTCATGCAATGTGTTTAGAACCGATATGTGCATGTTTTTGACTATATATTCAACTCATTTTCAGGTCTACTACAAGTTGTTGTTTGACTTCTTTGCGTCTGGGGGTGCCGGATTCAAGATTGCAGTGGAAATCATTGACCCTGATGAGGTAAGCGTCCCATATACCAAAATCTCAGTTGAGCTCCCACCCAACCCAATGACAAAAGTGTAGAGCGAAATGGATGTCAAAAGTTGATGGTGCTTTTTTTGACAAATGAACACCACATGAATACCTAAAGATACCGTAAACCCTATAATTAGCCCCCCCCTATAATTAGCCCCCCCCCCCCCTATAATAATACACCCTCCCAAGACCACTTTGAGTTAATAAGCCCCCCCCCCTATAATTACGCCCCCTCCCTAAAAGAACCATCATCTAAAAGGCACATGATTCAATGTCACGGTGTATGTATAGTCGCGTATGTGTATGTATGTACACGTATGTGCATGTGAGAGTGTGTTAGAGTGTACCAACGTGTGTGCACAGCGCCTTTTACCCTTAAAAATTGCCTCCACGCGCCTTTTTGCCCACACATCTTCCCACTCATTGACACTTCCAGTTTATAAGCCCCCCCCCCCATAATTAGCCCCCCCCCCATAATTAGCCCCCCCCCCTATAATTATACACCCTCCTAGAGCTCGAACGAAAAAATTAGCCCCCGGGGGGGGGGGGCTAATTATAGGGTTTACGGTACCCTGAGTTTACCCTGAGACCTGGGTTCGAATCCCAGCACTGCAATCGCCTTTTTTCCACAACTCTTCAATGTACGGTGGCCCACTTAGGGAAAGGGTGCAATTATAGGGGGGTGGGGGCTAATGAATCGCGAGCGCCGCCCCGATGGCACAGATTTCGGGCCGCCCTAAACCGTGGGCAATGAGAGCGTTTATCACTCTGCCCAAGTAACTCAATGAGCTCGATGGACGGGAGTCGAACCCCCGACCACGAGCGCGCAGAGCACGTCGCCTTACCACTGAGCCGCTTGCTCTAGTAGTAAGCATAAGTAAACAAGTACCTAAACCGAATGTCGTTGCCGTCGCCCGCACCGCACTACTGGCGCCGGTGGTTCAGATGGGCCGCTTCGTGGCGATCGTCTCCGTGGGCGGTCTTCTCAACGACATGATCCAGAGCATTATCCTGACGCAGATCTACAAAGAGACGATCGATACCCATCCAGCAACTGCTTGGTATGTCCTGACCGGCATGGCGGCGGCAGTGACGGTGCTCTGGATCTGGGGCCACATCCTCTACATCCGGGAGGAGCCGTACGTCAAGGAGCGGACGAACCGCCGAAGGGCCACGATGGTGCAGGCGCACGAGCAGGAGAAAGAGGAGCGCGCCAGGTCCAGGGGATTCTCGGCCGGACAGGATTTCGACTTCTGAGTCGGATTTTTCAATTCAGAAGGATTTTTGCTGCTCTGCTCCAATTGTTGTTGCGTATCTGTGTCTAGTCGCTTCCTCGCTGCTTTCTCTCCATTTTAACTGGTGTGCGAAACGCTTGTGAATAACGACAGATTGCCAGTACTAAATTTTTGCCTCTCGAGCTTGTTATGCTGTAGTAGGGTAGGTACCGTAAATCTTCCAATAGAGCCCCTCCCCTCTCATAGTGCCCCAAGGTATGGCAAGGTTGAAAGAATAGTGCCCGGGCACTATTGGAGGATTTACGGTAGGTACATACAGGGTGTCCCACCGAAGAGTACACCATACACCGAAGAGTATCAATGTTTGAATGCACACTGAGCGAGCGTTGTTTCATCAATTTCGATGAAACTTTGCCCAAACACAAGCAGATATTCAACTTAGATTTGTGCAAAAAATGAACTTTCTGTCAGAAACGACAATCATTTTATTCACGACTTTTCAACTCTTGTCGGAATTCCAGTTGGTCCAGCGAGCCAACGAGTTGGCGACTGTCTTGAAGCTTGCAGGATCCTTTCTTTGGTCGATCGAGTTCTCACAGGCTTTGGCATTTCGCGATTTACATTACATTAGTCACTGACCAGTGCTCTCAAAACGCTCAATTATTTTCAAAATGGTGATGGCACCCTTGCCACTGGGGAAACAGCTTGTTCATTCACCTTCTGGTTTTTTTTGAGAGCGTTTTTAATTTCATAATAAATTTGCACCGTTTTAATACGCATTTCTAAACTCAATCGAAGTTTAGCCATCTTTCAACGTTCTAATATCATAATGCTAAAACACTTAAAGTCCTGAAAACTTGAACATACGGTATCTTGTTCGTTAAAATCTGGGTGTTTACGTTATGTTGTTGGATTTGGTACAACGCTAGGAGGCCGTCAATGGACCATATATAGCATACCCATCTCCATGACGCCTTCCAGTCTAGACCCGCAGAGTTAGCCAAAGGCAATCGGAAGGACGCAATCAGTAATCTAGGGCAACGATGGCACGAGAAAATCAATCGAAAGGAAAGTCCTTGATGTAGTGGCTCTATCAAGAATCGAACCCAGAACCGTGCGCGCAAGAGGCTGATTCTCTAACCACTAGGCCATACGCTGCCCGTTGTTTACGTTATATGCAAACCGTAATTTTCGATTTGGGGCATGAAGCGAATTGAAACCTGCAGGAATCCAAGTTGGATTCCTGTTTGCGTGTACGCAGATTATCATCGAAATTGCGTGAACAACGCTCGCTCAGTGTGTATTCAAACATTGATACTCTAGGGTGGGACATTCGGTAGATTACCTATGAACAAGCACACCGAACTCGCATCTTGCAGGGTAAAGAGAGGGTAAAAGTAGGGTGCCCTGAGGGCACTATTGGAGGATTTACGGTATGTGGTTTGTGCTTGCATGTCAATGTTCATCTTGCCTTGACTGTGACACAAAAGGCACTGTGAACCTGTGTGCGTATAACTCGCACAACAGGCTACGCGCAACGTCAGAGTGTGTTCACATTAGGCGTACATACAGTGTATGTACAGCGAAGTAAGGTAAAGTAGATTCTAACGCAAGAATCGTGAGCTCACGCTTGAACTAGCGCAAGGCTACCTTTGTCATGTTCTTCACTGTATCACTACACAGAAAGCACAGCCAGAATTGCTATGATCCTGCCCTCATAGGTACAACATCAACATCTACATACATGGAACGAACGACGGGATTCATTCAGTTCAGTTGAAATGCTGAAGTCATACTCAGTTGCATCAACTGTTGACGACAACAACAACGACTCATAACGATTGTTTGTTTGTTTGTGTGTGGGGCCGCTTCTATGATCGCGGGGGCCTCTTGTGGCATCGCGACGACACACGACACAGATACCGTGAAACCATTGATGAGGACGTGGACTGTTGCGTACCGCCAGTGTAGTAAGTAGAAAGAGAGTTTTAGAAAACCTCCGACTACGACACCTCTCTCTGGTCACAATCGACCGCTGCTAGTGAGAGATGAGACTCAGTCAGCCCGATCCTGGGGGGGGGCTGGCTCCCCTAATGGGCTGGAATTGTCACTGCTGCCGGGTTAGTTCCGCTGGCCGGCAGCTCAAGGGACGCCCAGGACATACAGCTCCCAGAGGAGACCAACCTGCATTCCAGACAGCTCCGACCATGTCCCAGCACACAAATGACGTCATTCGGTCCGAGGCATGCATAGTGGTCACGAGGGCCGCCACAGACACAGAAGAAGAACGCCACATTTGTTCTACGCCAAGAATGATCAGAGAAAAATCCACTGAAAGGCAACTTCTCAATAGTGAGTCCCTCGAGAATTGAACCCAGAACCTTGCGATCATGAGTCCCAGTCTCTACCACTAGGCCACCTTGCCGACTCATGACGATAGGAAGTCGTTTAAAACAAAACAAGGCCGTTCTTCCACGCACGGACGCACGCGCGCACGCACGCACGCACGCACGCACGCGCGCGCGCGCGCACGCATCAAAATTGCTATGTGAGTTGCGTGTCCTCTGTTCCCATGAAACGCTGAATCATTCGATTGGGCCCCTCGGTGGTGTGGAGCTCGCTCGCTTCGGATTGGTTATAATCTTCTTAGCAACTTCCAGCGCGGTTGATAAGGCCGTCGTCCGGCCTCCCAGCGGCATATTTGCTGCATTTTGGGGTGCAAACAGCTCGCGCGGCGCGCCTATTTTCCGTGCGCTGCACCGCTTTGCTACGGTCGCTATAGTCACAAGGGAAGAGAGAAGGCGTTAGAATCACTACAGGGCCAAAAAGAAACCACAGAAAACATGGCCACGGACCTGGCGTTTCTGTGGCGCGTCGGCCGCAGCATGAACATTGAATACGCCATCTTCCTCTTTATTGTTTCTTTTACGATCCTGGGCCCTTTTAAGCTGGACATAACCAAGGTACGCACGATTGTTGGTCCAATAAGCGTCGAAGGCACAGGGTTCCAGTGCGGGGAATACTGGTTGCCTCTGAAGAGCCTCGCCCGTCTGAGCGTTAGGCATAGAGGCGAAACGCTCATTTATTAACTGAAAATAGATACTCCCAGTATCCTAATGTTAGGTATAGTACATATTATTATTTAAATAGCTACCATATTTATTCTAATAGTACCTGTAACTGGGAGGGGGGTTTGGGGGTTTCCTCCCACAGGTGTTGGTTTTGACCCTACCCACCCACACCCCCAACCCCCCCCCCCCCCTTTCCAGGTTTGTGTGGAAACCCCACCCAAACCATGTCCCAGAAATTAAAAGGTGCCTATTTTAGAGTTTTCACAGTGTATTTTTGACTCAAAATCGGCCAATAAGTGCTTATTTTTTCTTCCTCGACCCCCCCCCCCCCCCTCCAGATGTTCAGCCCGCTCCCCACAACCAGAAAGTGCTCGAACTCTCCCCCAGGTCCAATTCCCGGTTACAGGTATGTACCGTAAACCCTATAATTAGCCCCCCGGGGGCTAATTTTTTCGTTCGAGCTCTAGGAGGGTGTATAATTATAGGGGGGGGGGGCTAATTATAGGGGGGGCTTATAAACTGGAAGTGTCGATGAGTCGGAAGATGTGTGGGCAAAAAGGCGCGTGGAGGCGATTTTTAAGGGAAAAAGGCGCTGTGCACACACGTTGGTACACTCTAACACACTCTCACACAGTCTCACATGCACATACGTGTACATACATACACATACGCGACCATACATACACCCAGACATGGAAACATGTGCCTTTTAGACGATGGTTCATTTAGGGAGGGGGCGTAATTATAGGGGGGGGGGCTTATTAACTCAAAGTGGTCTTGGGAGGGTGTATTATTATAGGGGGGGGGCTAATTATAGGGGGGGCTAATTATAGGGTTTACGGTATATGCCCAAAACGTGGAAAACGCGTCGAGTACATTTACAGTGTCGTTGCAGCATCGCATAGAGCTGCAGCACAGCGAGTACATGGCCAACATGTCGGCCAGGCAGTCCGAAGTGCACGTGGTCAAGACGCTCGCCAGCATCGATCAGATCAGCTCGCTGGTCGGCAAGCCGATCAGCTTCGTCTGCACCCTGCTAATCGGTCAGTGGACGTTACCAACTACACACTAGCGCGCTGAGTGCTGCTGAGTTGTTGTGGTGAAGCCCTCCGCAAAATCCCTAGGCTCGATCTCCGACGAGCAAGGTCGAAAGCCATTCATCGTCGTTGGTATGGCAGTGGTCTCGCTGGTTCTGACACTGACCCAGCTGCTGGGCACCTACAGCCTTCCTGTGCCCCTGGAGCTGATCTACATCACCGTCATGCTCTTCTCCTTCGCCCGCTCCACCTCTCCCACGTTCACAGCCTACATCACCGACCAGTGTCTTCGCTTTCCAAAGCACCTCTATCCACGAATTGTCATCTCCGGTGAGCCACTAATACCAGGAATTCTCAAATGCTGCATCAGCAGGTAGCCAAAGAAAAGGTCCAAACTCTCCAATACAGCTCCCGGGGTAGGAGATATCTGATGCTATGCTCAGCAAATGGGCAACAATTGAGTGGCATGAATTATCCAATGCTGCCCCTCCCTCCAATGGTACCGCATCACAATAGTACCCCCAGGTAGTGAATGAAGGTTGAAACAATAGTGTTCCTGCTCCAATAATGCACCTGGGCAACAATAGAATGTCATTTTAGTATGTTTTATGTGACTTATTTTGTAAAAGTGCCTCTAAGAGACCATGTTTACTCCACTTCCAGTCATTATGGTGTATTGAACTTCATTCATGGTGAAAATCACTCGGTCAACCTCCTGGTGACAGTTTTTGCACTAGAAATTGCGAAACTGTAGGTTGAAAATATATTGTGCCCTCTCCAAATACCGTAAACCCTATAATTAGCCCCCTGGGGGCTAATTTTTTCGTTCGAGCTCTAGGAGGGTGTATAATTATAGGGGGGCTAATTACAGGGGGGGGGGCGTATAAACTGGAAGTGTCGATGAGTGGGAAGATATGTGGGCAAAAAGGCGCGTGGAGGCGATTTTTAAGGGAAAAAGACGCTGCGCACACATGTTGGTACAGTCTAACACACTCTCACTCTCAGACAGTCTGACATGCACATACATGTACATACACACACATACGCGACCATACATACACCAAGACATAGAAAATGTCGCCTTTCAGACGATGGTCCATTTATGGAGGGGGTGTAATTATAGGGGGGCTTATTAATTCAAAGTGGTTTTAGGAGGGTGTATAATTATAGGGGGCTAATTATGGGGGGGGGGCTAATTATAGGGTTTACGGTACACTGTAGTGCCCCATCCCAATAGTGCCCCCTGGTGTGGTACTTGTTTCTCACAGTGGCGGCCACAAATGCCAATTTCCTATTTCAGGAGCCATGTATGGAGTGGGCACTATTTTGGCCAACCTCTTTGTGGGCTATATTGTGCGTCACATCTACTTCTATGGCTGGGCTGCTCATCACATTGGTTATGTGTCTGCAGAATTTGTAATTACAATAGCAGTTCTTTTCTGCGTTTTTCTGCTCAAAGAGATCAGACCTCCACATCACAAGTGAGCTGCTGTAGAGCTATGACCACAAGTACACATATACATGATCATTGGACCGATCAAAATGTTTGGTTTTTACAGAGCAGTGGCAAAATCCGCCTCAGAAGCGAAGCAGTCGGTCTTGCTCAACTCAGTGAAAATGATTCCCCAGCACATGATCGCCTCCTTCAAGGCGTTGTTCAAGAAACGGGCGCGCAGCAACCGTGCTCTGTTAATTATACTCGCTGTCTATGCTGTGACATCGGGCTTTGCCAGCTACTACGAAGAAAGTGAGTCCATTTCTGCGAGCTGTTGCAGGTGTATTGTGGAGCACTTTGCAGTTCTTTCAATTGTTGGATGATGTCCCATAGAGTATTGCATCTTTTTGTTTAGGTTTTCTGTTTCTCTACACGGTCAGTAGCCCATTTGGCTGGAACTATGAGGATCGTGGGCGGTACAGCCTCTACCGCAGCCTCATTGGTTTGATTTGCATTTGACATAAATGACATAAATTTGACATAAACCCTCTAATTAGCCATCAAGACTCAAAGAACCCCAAGGGATCTGGACCAATTGTAGAAGGAATAATGATTAATTGTATGGGCTTGTTAGAGATTTGTGGTATATGACTGACAACAGCTGTGCAAGACAATTGATCCAATGTCATGTTCAGATCTTATTGGCGGCTTGATCTGTCCATTGGTGTTTCGAAAACTTTTGAGAATGCGTTACAGCACAATTCTTTTTGTCGTTGGTTTGTCCAACATTGGTTCATCACTCATAGCGGCCAACGCGTCAACAACGGCACAGGCATGGCTTTGCATTTCTTGATTGACTTTCGAACGCATCTCTTAATGCAATGTTTCTTGAGAACTGAACATTCTGCTGTGATGCATGTGCATGTTTTAGTAAATGGGTTTTTGACCATGCATATTCAACTCATTTTTAGGTCTACTACAAGTTGGTTTTTGACTTCTTTGCATCTGGGGGTGCTGGATTCAAGATCGCAACAGAAATCATAGATCCTGACGAGGTGAAATTTCTTTTTAGCGTGTCGCAGTTGTGCTCTCAAACCACAGTGCTGAATAGTTTTTCTTGCCTTTCTATTCTACCAATCTACATGGTATGGTATGTCCCAGCCTACATACTCATAAATTATTCCCTTTTGAATGCAATGCAAGGCAATCAGCAATGGACATTGTAGTCGGCTCAGTACACACACGCTCGTCACGCATCCCGCTGCTTTACATTCTGCATAGGATACACTGCACTGGTTCAGTCTGCACACACCACACTTTCAACACTTCTGAATCTGAGCTGCCAATTCCAATCTGCAGTAAAACGAACGTTGATGTGCTTTTCGTTTCTTTATTGGCCTGCAACGCACTAGTGCCAGTTTAGATGGGCCGCTTCGCCGCAATCGTCTCCGTCGGGGGCCTTCTCAACGACATGATCCAGAGCATTATCCTGACGCAGATCTACAAAGATACGATCGATACCCACCCGGCAACTGCCTGGTACGTCCTGACCGGCATGGCGGCGGCAGTGACGGTGCTCTGGATCTGGGGCCACCTCCTCTACATCCGGGAGGAACCGTACATCAAGGAGCAGACGAACCGCAGAAGGGCCACGATGGTGCAGGCGCACGAGCAGGAGAAAGAGGAGCGCGCCAGGTCCAGGGGATTCTCGGCCGGACAGGATTTCGACTTCTGAGTCGGATTTTCAATTCAGAAGGATTTTTGCTGCTCTGCTCCAATTGTTGTTGCGTATTGTCTGTATCTTGTCGCTTCCACGCTCTTTCTTCTCGCCATTTTTTAAAAACCGGTGCGCAAAACGCTTGTGAATAATGAGTTGCGGATTGCCAGTACTAGGTAAATTGTTTCCTCTCCAGCTTGTTGTGCTACGGTAGCGTAGGTACCGTAAATCCTCCAATGGAAACCGCCCTCCAATAGTGCCCCCGGGTACGGCGAGGTTGAAATAATAGTGCCCCGGGGGCACTATTGGAGGATTTACGGTTGTATATACATTACCTATGCACAGGTACACCTAACTGCACCGCCATCGCTGTCTACATGAGTGATGACGGAACAGGGTATACGGTACCTATGGTAGCTACGGTATGTGGTTTGTACTTGCATGTCATTGTTCATCTTGACTTGACTGTGACAAAAAAGGCGCTGTGAACCTGCGTGCGTATATGACTCGCACAACAGGCTGAGTGGTGCACCATAAAGCTTATGAAAAGTGTGTACCACTGTACACATTGTGCGTGCGTGCATGCGTGTGTGCGTGCGTGCGTGCGTGCATGCGTGCGTGCGTGCGTACGTGCGTGCGTGCGGGTGTTGCATTGTTGTGAGTCATGCACTGTAGTGAGTATCGGTCCAAAAATGTGTTCCCTGGCTGAAAAAAAATTACCAAAATGTCGGAAAGCCTGGAGAAGAGACAATAAGAGTGGTTGCAGCAAAGTACCATTGATGGGTCTCTAAATAGGACACGTGCAAACGCATAGGCCCTACTGGGAGTCGAACCAGCGACCTCTTGATTTCGGGAACAAGGTAGAAAGAAGAACTTGCAAAGTAAACCATACCTCACGATCTACAGCATGTAGCAAGAAGCCCTCTTTGGATTTCATTTTTTGATGTAGACCGTAGATGCCTGCAAAGTTTCATTTCAATTGATGCAGGCGCAAGTGGGCGACGAACCAAAAGCTAGGCAGGACCCACTTTTTATAACATTTCCAAGTACATCTCGGTAATGCACAAGCGTATGAAAACGTGTTATGACTTAATCGATTCCGCCTTTGAATGCGCTTCTTTTGAGCCACCACGCGCCAGAATTCGTCCAGGAAATCAAAAATAATGCGCGATCAAATTTGTAAATTTTGTCCAAAATGGGGGTCTGCTAAGAACATGGAAATCGGAGCGCTCCCATTGTCGAAAGTGACCTATTCCAGGTCCAGACGAGTAACTTTCATCATTACAGCACAGCCCTGCGACGAACGGTTGAGGCGCCTATAGCTAACAAAATTTCCTCAAAATTACCGAAATTTGAGTTGGCAATATCTCAAAGTGTGGTGAGAATTTCAAAGGTCATGCAAGCGCCGTGGACTCGCCTTCAGAAATAGTTCACGAAACTAAAAAAACATTTGGGGGTTTACTCGGCTTTTTTTCGAGTTTTACTCTTGTCAGATTTTGGCCCAAAATACGGCTATGTCCAAGAAATATGAACAAAATCGGCCATAAATCGAGATCTGTAGCACCTAGAGAAATTTCCCTTGGAGGCACAAAGTTGCCATCATATACCGCGTGCTCACGCCAAGTTTTGTCCCAATCAACTGAGGCGTTCCAGAGCGGCGCCCCAAAAAGTGTGTGCAGAACAGGAAAAAAAAAAACACCACTTTTTCGGAACATTTTCGGAAGTTTCGTGTTAATGCGCTCGAGCACCGAAACGCGGGACGGCTTATTCGATTCCGGTCTAGAAGGCGGTTCTTTTGAGCTATCATTCGCCACAATCCGTTCAGGCAATCAAGAGTTATAAGCGACTGAAAATTCAAAAAGCCGCATTGAAGAAGTTGTCACATATTAGGGTTGTACGCTGACGCGTACACCCTGATTAATTGCATGGGCTTGTTAGAGATTTGTGGTATATGACTGACAACAGCTGTGCAAGACAATTGATCCAATGTCATGTTCAGATCTTATTGGCGGCTTGATCTGTCCATTGGTGTTTCGAAAACTTTTGAGAATGCGTTACAGCACAATTCTTTTTGTCGTTGGTTTGTCCAACATTGGTTCATCACTCATAGCGGCCAACGCGTCAACGACGGCACAGGCATGGCTTTGCATTTCTTGATTGACTTTCGAACGCATCTCTTAATGCAATGTTTCTTGAGAACTGAACATTCTGCTGTGATGCATGTGTACGTTTTAGTAAATTGGTTTTTGACCATGCATATTCAACTCATTTTTAGGTCTACTACAAGTTGGTTTTTGACTTCTTTGCATCTGGGGGTGCTGGATTCAAGATCGCAACAGAAATCATAGATCCTGACGAGGTGAAATTTCTTTTTAGCGTGTCGCAGTTGTGCTCTCAAACCACAGTGCTGAATAGTTTTTCTTGCCTTTCTATTCTACCAATCTATATGGTATGGTATGTCCCAGCCTACATACTCATAAATTATTCCCTTTTGAATGCAATGCAAGGCAATCAGCAATGGACATTGTAGTCGGCTCAGTACACACACGCTCGTCACGCATCCCGCTGCTTTACATTCTGCATAGGATACACTGCACTGGTTCAGTCTGCACACACCACACTTTCAACACTTCTGAATCTGAGCTGCCAATTCCAATCTGCAGTAAAACGAGCGTTGATGCGCTTCTCGTTTCTTTATTGGCCTGCAACGCACTAGTGCCAGTTTAGATGGGCCGCTTCGCCGCAATCGTCTCCGTCGGGGGCCTTCTCAACGACATGATCCAGAGCATTATCCTGACGCAGATCTACAAAGATACGATCGATACCCACCCGGCAACTGCCTGGTACGTCCTGACCGGCATGGCGGCGGCAGTGACGGTGCTCTGGATCTGGGGCCACATCCTCTACATGCGGGAGGAGCCGTACATCAAGGAGCGGACGAACCGCCGAAGGGCCACGATGGTGCAGGCGCACGAGCAGGAGAAAGAGGAGCGCGCCAGGTCCAGGGGATTCTCGGCCGGACAGGATTTCGACTTCTGAGTCGGATTTTTCAATTCAGAAGGATTTTTGCTGCTCTGCTCCAATTGTTGTTGCGTATTGTCTGTATCTTGTCGCTTCCACGCTCTTTCTTCTCGCCATTTTTTAAAAACCGGTGCGCAAAACGCTTGTGAATAATGAGTTGCGGATTGCCAGTACTAGGTAAATTGTTTCCTCTCCAGCTTGTTGTGCTACGGTAGCGTAGGTACCGTAAATCCTCCAATGGAAACCGCCCTCCAATAGTGCCCCCGGGTACGGCGAGGTTGAAATAATAGTGCCCCGGGGGCACTATTGGAGGATTTACGGTTGTATATACATTACCTATGCACAGGTACACCTAACTGCACCGCCATCGCTGTCTACATGAGTGATGACGGAACAGGGTATACGGTACCTATGGTAGCTACGGTATGTGGTTTGTACTTGCATGTCATTGTTCATCTTGACTTGACTGTGACAAAAAAGGCGCTGTGAACCTGCGTGCGTATATGACTCGCACAACAGGCTCTGCACAACGTCAGAGTGTGTTCAAGTACAGTTCAAGTTCAAATAAAGTAGATTCTAACGCAAAAATCGTGAGCTCACGCTTGACCTCACACAGGTCATCATGTTCTTGTCATGTTCTTCAGTGCATCACTACACAGAAAACACAGCCAGAATCTATCTACATGTAATCTACATCTACTTGTTTCTATTTTTTTTTCCGAAAGTTTACTATGCGTGGTTGCATGCAATGACACTAGCACAGCGCAGCCCAGAATGTTACGCACTTTTGCACGAGTTGTAGGTATGTACATAGGTACATGTACTTGCACTGAGGTACATCTTGGTGGACTTCGCTTTCGTCCAGATTCTTAGAATGAAGACAAGTGCCTGCACGCGCTTGCCAGAAGTTCACGCGCTTTCCTTGCACTGCGCACATGTTTTTATCGCGTGGGGGGGGGAGAACGAGAATTATGGCGGAGTGGGTGGTGGCTGTGACTTTTAGTTCGGCTATCTTGCAGTTGCGCTACCCGAATGGCAGTACCACCCCCCCCCCCCCCCACACACACACACACACCAGGTGCGAGGACCGTACTATAGAAAGGGGGGGGACGCACTGCAAATTTTACATCACCATACCCGGGGCACTATTGGAGGTAGGGAGGGGCCTACCTATAAGGTTTACGCCCCTCTTAGCTTAGTTTTTCGCTCATTTCTGCAATTTATTCGCTCATTTGTAGGCAACCATTCGCGCATTCGGCACCAACAACCGAACCCGGTCCGCACTACGACAAACCTGGACGAGTGGGGAGGGGTTTGGACTTTGGAGGGGGGGTGGGGTGGGTGGTTGTAGCATGAAAAAACAGTCGTGCACGAAAGTTGCTTGGTGTAGCATAAGTACTGTGCCTCGTGACATCTCGTTTGACCAGCTATTATTACGCCGGCTTATAAAAGCTTCTCAAAAACGGCTTTGAGCGGTGGGTATTGCCTATGTGGGTCGGGCAGCCCAGGTTGATAAGGCCATCATCAACAACAGCTCGCTGCCGCACGCGCATGCGTAGATGCGTACATAGTCCTTTGTCGCCAGTTACTACCAGCTCTGAGAGTAAGAGCGCCGCAAAGTACAAAAAACAATACAACTTAAAAGAATGGCAACGGACATGGCATTTCTGTGGCGCGTCGCGCGCAGTTTGAACATTGAATACGCCATGTTTCTCTACACCGTCTCTTTTACGATACTGGAGCCTTTTATTCTGGACATCAACAAGGTACCGTAGTCCCTTCGATGGGCACTCGCATTAATTTTTTTTTTAATTTAAAATTAAAATGCAAATTTTTGTTGACACGCACCGCAGACGCTGAAGTGCACTCTGGGCTATTCAACCTCTGCTAAGTGCTAACTATACTAACCCGTGTCAATTCTAGGAGTTGCACCGATGTTTCAATCCATCTCGCCGTAAGATGTGGGGGGGGGGGGTCAAATGTTGAGAGGGAATACTGGTCGAAATTTGCGGCAGTTGGCGGAAACTCGTTGCAGCATCGGATCGCGCTCCAGCACAGCGAGTACATGGCCAACATGTCGGCCAGGGAATCCGAAATCCACGTGGTCAAGACGCTGGCCACCATCGATCAGATCAGCTCGGTGGTCGGCAAGCCGATCAGCTTTTTCTGCACCCTACTTGTTGGTCAGTGGTGCATTAACGGAAGCCACCACAGCCATCATGCGCAGATTTCTGAGTGCGGTGGTAGTGCGGTGGTAGTGAGTGTGGTGGTAGTGTGGTGGTCTAAGTGTGGTGGTCTGAGTGTGGTGAGTGTGGTGGTTAGTATTCAATTTCAAAAAACTTCAAAATTTTGAAGTTTCAAAAAAAATTACGCCCGCGACACCATATTTTCGGGGTCACACTTCAGAATTGACTGCATTTTCGCTTGTTGCATAGGAGCCATTTTGACTTAGCCCCTCCCAAAAAAAAGTCCCCGCTTCGCCACTGACGCCAATAGTTGCCGTGCTTACGCAGAGCAACGCTAAAGCTTGATGTCTAAGCTTATAGTCGCTTAGTTAAATAGCTCGAACCAACCTGTCGTCTTCATGGCTTGAGCTTAATGTCTAAGCTGATAGTCGCCTAGTTGTAGCTCGAACCAACCTGTCCACTTTTCGGTTTGAATACATCCTTTAGGTTCCATCTCGGACGAGCAAGGCCGGAAGCCGTTCATCGTCGTCGGTGCCACGGTGGTGGTTCTGGTGCTCGCAGTGGCCCAGCTACTGGGCACCTTCAGTCTGTCCGTGCCCCTGGAGCTGATCTACGTCACCGTCATGCTCTTCTCCTTCGCCCGCTCCACCTTGCCCACGTTCACGGCCTATATCACCGATCAGTGTCTTCGCTTCCCCAAGCACCTGTTCCCACGAATCGTTATCTCCAGTAAGCCATGCATCAGAATGGTAGTACCGTAAATCCTCCAAATAACGCCCCCCCCCTCTAATGAACGCCCCCCCCCCCAATGAACGCCCAGGGTAGAGGGTAGGTTGAAAAAATAAACGCCCACAGTCTCCAATGAACGCACAGGGGCGTGCTGTAGAACATGGTCACGCAATGAAATGCTTGCCAAAACAGGTATTGTCACGCGGCATTCTACGTTTGGGTCCTGTATATTGCCTGTACGCACTAGAACAGCTATTGTTTAGCCGCTGCAGAAGGCGATTTGCAAAAAATGACAGTACAATTTTCATGCTTAACTAACGATTATTGGGTCTGCACAGCATTGTTGCAACGCCATTTAGTAGTTGAGTTTATGAACGCCCCCCCCCCCCCTCCAATGAGCGCCCCCCCCCTCCAATAAACGCCCAGGGTAGAGGGTGGGTTGAAAAAATAAACGCCCAGGGCGTTCATTGGGGGATTTACGGTACATTGATAGAAGCATTCAATTTGTGTCGATTTTTGACCACAAAAAACGTCATAAAAATGTCAGTGGTGTAGCTTTACAGTTGCATTTGCACACGACCACCCAACACATCGTGAAGGCGTAAGCATCGCTTAGCAATGAGGAATGATCAAAGAAAGCGATTGGGGGTGACCAAAGAAGGGAATGACCAAAGAAGTGAAAAATGTTGCCACCAGGGTTGCCTAAAAAAAATTCAAGTTTTTTATGTATCAAAAATATTAACCTTTATTAATTTAAATATCCAACGTAAAAAAAAAACAACTTTTTTTTAAATTGTGCAGCCCTGGTTGCCACCTCAGGAGGTATAGTAGTAGAAAATCGATAAATCTTGGTGGGCAGGGGGTGGCTAGGGACCGGGGGGGGGGCCACCCCAGCCCCCGGTAATGTGTGTCCAATTCCATCAACGTCTCTGGCTACTGTCCCACCAATTGTGACCTGTTCCAGATACCATGTTTGGAGTAGGCACCATTTCGGCCAATCTCTTTGTGGCCTTCGTTGCACGTCGCGTCTACTTCTACGGCTGGGCTGTGCATCACATCGCCTACGCGATTGCGGAAGTCATAGTGACCCTGGCGGTCGTCTACTGCGTCCTCGGGCTCAAGGATATGCGACCTCCACAGCACAAGTAAAAGCTGCCGTAGAGCTATGAGTCGTGCATGCTGAGCACATGGACACATCAGTCGGTCATTTACAGAGCAGTGGCAAATGGTGACTCACCACAACAACGACAGCAGCAGAAGTCGGTTCTGCTGAATGCGGTGAAAATGATTCCCCAGCACATGATCGCCTCCTTCAAGGCGCTGTTCAAGCAACGCGCGCGCAACAAGAGGGCGTTGCTGATTGTACTCGCTGTCTACGCTGTGACCTCCAGCTTTGCCAACTACTACGAAGAGAGTAAGTCTGATAAATCCAAAAGAAATTGTGCTTCGCCCACAGTTGGAGGTACATACATACATAACAACACTGTTCCGTGAATGCGCTTCATACCTGTAACTGGGGGAGAGCGTGCTTGGAGGAGGTTACCCCCGACTATTTATCCAACGCCTCCCCAGACCCCCCAACCCACCCCTAGATTTTCCCAAAGCATTTTCACCATGCCTAAAAACGATAAAAGTGAGCAAATGTTGTTGTTTTACACTATTTTGAGCTTGTTATGACCCATTTTTGACCAAAAAGTACCAGTATAAATCACAAAATGGTTGGCTACCCCCAGTTTTTGCTCCAGCCCCCCCCCCCAATCTTCGACCCCCCCCCCCCCACTCGCTCTGACCCTTGGTAACAGGTATGATGCGCTTGTCCTTTTAGCTTTTCTGTTCCTCTACACAGTCAGCGAGCCATTTGGGTGGGATTACGAGAATCGCGCCAAATACAACCTCTTTCGCAGCATCATTGGTTCGATTTTCATGGATTTTCCATAAAAAAAACTTTGTGCGAGGTGATGCCATATTGTTTAGATCTTAGCGGTGGCTTGATCTGCCCATTGGTGTTTCGAAAAGTTCTGAAACTGCGCTACAGTACGATTCTTTTTGTAATTGGCTTGTCCAACGTGGGCTCATCACTAATGGCAGCCAATGCCGCGACTACGACTCAGGTACTACGGCTGCACGTGTTGTTTTCTTGTTTTCTTGTTTGTTTTTTGTTTCTTGTCAGTGCTTCTTTTCCTGCAAAATCTTCCTATGGTGTTGGGCGTGCGTGCTATTAATGAACCTGTGTGCGTAACCCAATTGTGTAATGATTATCGACAACTGTGCACCCTAATTTAGATCTACTACAAGTTGCTGTTTGACTTCTTTGCGACGGGCGGTGCGGGATTCAAGATTGCAGTGGAAATCATTGATCCTGATGAGGTAAAAGCGTCCCGTGTACCAAACTCCCAGTTGCGCTCTCAACCCAATGTCAAAAGCAGAGTAAAACGGATGTCAGAAGCCAACGGTGCTTTTTGGCGAATGAACCACATGAATACCTACCTAGATACAAATTTTGTCTGTCTCCCTACACACCATACCCTTTACATAAGTGTTTCTTCAACCCTTCCTGCAAATGCCTGGTCGGCAGTGCTGATGTGCTTTTGGTGCGCCCGTCCTGTCACAAGCATCTTTGCTCTGTCAATTCAGATGGGTCGTTTCGTTGCGATCGTTTCGGTCGGGGGTCTTCTGAACAGCATGATCCAGGGCCTCATCCTGACGCAGATCTACAAGTCGACAGTCGAGACCCATCCCTCGACCGCCTGGTACGCGCTGACTGCCATGGCCGCAGCGGTGACGCTGCTCTGGGTGTGGGGCCACATCCTCTACATCCGGGAGGAGCCGTACATCAAGGAGCGGACGAACCGCCGAAGGGCCACGATGGTGCAGGCGCACGAGCAGGAGAAAGAGGAGCGCGCCAGGTCCAGGGGACTCTCCGCCGGACAGGATTTCGACTTTTGAGTTTCAACAGTTTTTGAAGCCCGGGTTGCCGTGCATTTTGGATTGCTGCGTTCCTCTTTGCGACCTCCACCCCCCGGCCAGCCCTCGTTCTTACCAGTGCACGCAATGTCTGTGATTGACGCATATCTTTGTGGTGCAAATCGCGATACAACCGTTTTCGTGGGTTGGCATAGTCCGGGAAATGCACTGCACCTTTGCACCAGCCGTAACAGTGTGCGTATATTTTGACACTTGCTGAAAATGCTGGAATTTCACGCGCTTGGCTTAATCGCTCGCTGCTCGACACAAGTATTTGTGAAGCGGGGGGGGGGGAAGGTACGAAAATGTTGATTTTGCGGTTTGCGCGCTCGCGAATGTCGCTGTTGCCGCCTCATCTGTTTGCCTTTGGCAATGTAGGCATATAGCGCATTCGCAATGCTTTCCTTATCATCTAAAGTACGGGCCATCGCTCCCATGCCCGGGCACCCACGCCGATGTGCGTAGGTGAACTTATTATGCGAACCGGATTTGCACTGCGCAAAGGCCAACGGTGCAGGCTGGCTGCAAAGATAGTCTACGAAGTTACAACTAGGGGGGGGGGGGGGGTAGCAAGAGTTGCATCAGCAACTAGCGTCCTTTCGTCCGTCCGCACGCAACGCACGCACGCACGCACGCACGCACGCACGCACGCACGCACGCACGCACGCACGCACGCACGCACGCACGCACGCACGCACGCACGCACGCACGCACGCACGCACGCACGCCAAGCACGCACGCACGCACGCGCGCACGCACGCACGCACGCCAAGCACGCACGCCAGGCACGCACGCACGCACGCACGCACGCCAAGCACGCACGCACGCCAAGCACGCACGCACGCACGCACGCACGCCAAGCACGCACGCACACCAAGCACGCACGCACCCCAGTGCTTCAGCTCGAAATCCGTGACAACTGGGAACGCAACTGGGAACTGGGACAACAAGGTCACAAAGTCACAAATGCGTTTTGGGCTTTGATATTCTTTGAGAAAAGAAATAAAGGATTGTTGGTATTGCCATAACTTCAGCTTAGTCACGCCTCCCGCGTGCGTGCGTGCGTGCGTGCGTGCGTGCGTGCGTGCGTGCGTGCGTGCGTGCGTGCGTGCGTGCGTGCGTGCGTGCGTGCGTGCGTGCGTGCGTAGCGCACTGTAGTACTAGAAGGCAGTTTCTGCTCTGTAAAACGTCTTGGTGCATCGTCAATGCCGCTCAGTATACGACACCGACATACGTTGGATACGTATTGCTCAAACTATTCACACCGCCGTATTTTCGCAATAAATGCGCATAGTGGTTGTACCAATTGTGAAACTCTTGCAAAGACCAATTGAAGTCAGAATATGTGTTTTAACTGTTTTTAGTGTGAATGTTGGCTTTGGTTATCAAGCACACTAACCCACGCACAATACACATGCACATGTTTCTCCTTACTTTAGAGCAATGGATTCAGTTCATCATAGATTTTTTTCTATACAACCGTTGAAGGTTTTAACATTTTGTTGAAGGTTTGCCTTCGTTATTTTCGTTTTGAGAGGCCTGTTCATCACAGGAATTTTTTTAGATGTATTATCCATGTGTATTACCGTAGGCGTAAAAATACCGTATCAATCAAACTATCGTACTACGGTGGTCCAGCAACTTACTACTTTGAGCGGTGGTCGGAATTTCTGTTGGAATTTTTTTTGGATTTAAGGAAAAGAGTAATTTAAATAAAGTTTCATCTTCAAAATGGTTCTGAAAATTCGTGGCGAGGTTCGAAATTATACTTTGCTTTTGTATTTTTACCGATTTTATTATTTTAGCTCAAGGAATTTGAGGTGATTGGCCGGGAGTGTCCCACTGAGAAGGTGACGCAATTTTCATTTTTCTTTTAATTTGTCATCTTGTTTAGTTAATTTCGCTAACAAGCGTGTTTTCCAATTTTCCATCAACCCACTTGCTTGCTCCACGCTTACTTCAGCGGCTTTGTCGAGAAATTGCCGTGTGCTCCCAATTTTCCGCCTAGGGGAAGCCAAAATTGAAAATAAAAATTTTTATGATCATTTTCTAATGTTATTTTTAGAATGCCGACCCGAAGCTGTACCGGATGCGGATTTTCGCGCCCAACGAAGTGGTGGCCAAGTCGCGTTTCTGGTACTACACCAAAATGCTGAAAAAGATCAAGAAAAGCCGTGGAGAGGTGCTGCAGATCAAGCAGGTAATTATCATTTTTCGTTTTTTTAATTATATTAATATTAATTAAATAATTTAAATGATCAAGTCGGACGTCTTTCCCACAAATCTGGATTTGAGGAGAAAATTGACGGTGGGAACGGAAATTGATTTAATAATGGGGAAAAATAAAATTTGAGAAAATGACCGTTAAACGAAATTAACAAAACATAACTTAAAACAAAAAAAAATGAACGAGCTCGTTAGGAAGAGGAAGGGCGGGGGGGAGGAGTTGTCAATGTCGCGACCCTATGCATTTTCGCGACCCAAATAGTGAAGCCAAACAAGATCGAGCGAAAAAAGAATAAAATCTGTAAATAAAAAAAACACTTTATTTTTCAGGTGTACGAGCGCAAATTGGGCTGCACCAAGAACTTCGGCGTCTGGCTCCGCTACAAGTCGCGCACGGGCGAGCACAACATGTACCGCGAGTACAGGTACGGTAGCCCCTAATTTGCATGCTCACTGTGGCGCCGGGCTATTCTCTCCCCCCTCCCCCACACTTACCGTGTCGCCCAGGGACTGGACAGGGTCATTCAGCTCAGAGCAACCCCTCCCCCATACGTGTAGATTGGTCCAAAAGCCGGGGGGGGGGGGGTGGCCGGGGGTTTCGAGGGGGGGGGGGTCTAGAGCCATCTCGGGTAAAATATCCGGGATCGGAAATTTTGGAGGAGGGGTTGTCGAAGTGGAAGATTTCGCACCAAAATAGCGCGTAAATCGGTGCTTTTTGGTCCAAAATGTGCCAAAACAACGCCTAAATAGCACTTCTTAAGCGTTTTTGGGTCACACTACAATGAAAAAGGACACAAAAACACGCATATTCACCCAATTTTTCAATAATGAGAGAGGGTTTGCCGCAACTTATCCGAGATGGTGATGACCAGAGGGGGGGGGGGGGGGGTGGTTTCCTCCCGCCAAAAGCGGGACGGCTATAGCCAGGGGGAGGGTGACCCCCCCCCTAAACCACCCCTGAGCCCACGTATGCCCCTCCCCCCGTTGTGTTAGCGCAAATTGGGTAAAGTTGCGTGTTTTTAGAGCGCATTTTGACCCATTTCTGACCGAGGGGGACCCTGGGAGCCCCCCCCCCCCCCCCCACCACCACCTCGAACCAGACCCAACCTACACCTCTGCCTATGCACCAATGAGTTTGCTTATACGCGAACCCTGAGAAAAGGCGCGGTTGAAACTCGAGAATTAAAAAAAATGCGAAAATTAGACAAAAATAAAAATAATAAAAAATCATTTTCAGGGACGTGAGCGTGGCGGGCGCGGTCACGCAGTGCTACCGCGACATGGGGGCGCGCCACCGCGCTCGCGCTGACGTCATCCACATCTTGGGGGTAAGCCGCAGCTAGCATGTGTTAGCTGCTCTGTATGTTCCCCGCTTCTCGGCAGAAAACTACCTACAAATGGCTTTCTGCAGGTCGCATTTGTGCCCTTTTCGAGCACATTTGAAGCAAAAAGTACAATTTTTAGTGAAATTGTGATGCAAATCCATCCCGAAATTCCCCCCAACGACACCTCTCCTTTCTAAAAAGTCGAAATTTACCCCCCCCCCCTCCTGGACCCAATTTTGGTGGGCACCTTTGCTGCGGCATCTTGGGGGGGGGGGGGGCTCAACGCGTGTTCGCTCGGCTTGGCTGATTTTTTGGTCAATCAATTATGCGATTTTAATTTCGCCATTTTCTAGGTGAAGCGTCTCCAGGCCAAGGAGTGCAAGCGACCCATCGTCACCCAGTTCCACGTGGGCGATTTACATATTTTGCTCTTTATTTGTCGAATTTTTAAATTTCCTTTTCAGAACGCCAAACTGAAGTTCCCCCTGCCCCACCGGGTGTCCAAGCGCAAGAATCTGCCGCTCTTCACCACCAGGCGACCCAGGACGAACTTTGTCTAGAGTTACGCCCGGGCGTAACTTTTCGTCACGCCCAGCGTCACTCTTTGGGCGTAACATATGACATTCGTTGGGGAGTAACGCCCGATTGGTTTTTTTAGGAGGCGCACGCGTGCGTTGAGAGTTGACGCTTTTTGTGGCTCGATGTTGCGAGCGGAATAAACGATGTTGTTGACTGTTGACCGCTTGGTGACCCATCCCTAAAATGAGGGTTTACTCTATCTTGTCTGTGTCTGTTGATACCAACTCCCGTTTCCTGGAAGGTCGGTGTTTTGCCACCTCCCCCCCCCCCTAGGGATGCCTACAACTTGCTCCCACTGGGGGAGGGGGTAAATGGCTCTTCAGAAGGGAGATTTGCCACGGAATGGGACATTTTTGGCCAAAATGGGCAACACTAGCTAGAGGACCACACAGTTACGGATATGCGAAACCCCCCCCCCCCCCCCCTAACCAGGAGATGCTCTGACTCCCTCCTCTCCCAGGTGTAAAAGCTCGCTTCAGACGCATTTTACACCTTTTTGTCCCTTTTGACATGCGCCATCAGCCCCTCCAGCCAGTCAAATGAAGCACACGCGCCGGGAGTTGCCAGTTAAATTTGGACTGCTTGAGGCCCATCCGGCTGGCACGGGGCCGCCTTGTGCTTCACATGTCTCCTCCTTTCCGGTTGGCCGCTTTTGGCACGGGGTGGCCGACTTTAGGCAGTCTCGCCACAGGCGTTGTTCGTTTGACTGGCTCAAGGCCCAAGGGGTTGACGGAGTGTGCCAAAAGGGGCTGGCTGGAGAGGTGTAATGCTGTCCCTATTTTGCAGGCATGATGCAAAGTCGCTAGTGTTTCGCCTCTACATGTTGAATTCTCGCAGGGCGCGGTTGCGTTCTTATCTACTTGGCCTTAGAGGGGGGGGGGGGTCACGTGATCGCTCTTCCTAGCGCCTTCGTGCTAACACTTGTTAGCTCGCCAGGTTCTTGTTGCAGCCGAGAGACCGCGGAAGCCGTTTGGGCGATTTGCGTTGAATTTTTTGCCGACAAAAAAAATAGAAAATGCCCGGCCCTGCACCCGGCGACGCGGATAAGGGCGCGAAGCTGTTCAAGCAGCGCTGCTTCCAGTGTCACACCACGGACAAGGGCGGCAGTCACAAGACCGGACCCAACCTCTACGGTCGGGGTGATGGGGTTGTCGTTGGATTTGGGGCGACGCTAGGAGGCCGTCAATGGGCCATGTAGCGTACCCATCTCCATGACGCCTTCCTGTCCAGAGCCGCACAATAATTTGCCAAAGACTTCCCTTTTGACGGGTTTTCTCGTGCCGCCGCTGCCCTAGATTAGAGATGGCGTTCTTCCGAAGGTCTTTGGATAATTATGCGGCTCCAGACGGGTAGGCGTCATGGAGATGGCTATGCCATATGGGCCATTGACGGCCTCCTAGCGTCGCCCCTAATCCAACAACAACATGGGTGCTGGTTGTCTGCTTGTACTAAATCAGGGCACTATTCTCAGCTTCACACACACGCACGCACGCACGTGGAAGCGCACGCACGCACGCACACTCACTGCACTACGAATTACGACACTGACTGATGGGCTGCGATTGGGAGGGTCAGGATCATAATACTACTGATCTTGATCTTGATCTGATAGGCATGATCGGTCGGAAGACGGGCCAGGCGAAGGGCTTCCAGTACACGGCGTCCAACAAGAACAAGGGCATCGTCTGGAGCGACGACACCCTCTTCGAGTACCTCAAGGTACGTGCGTGCGTGCCATACCTGTAACCGGGTCTGGAAGATTGGGGGGGGGGGGGTAAATGGCCGAATTGGGGGGGGGGGGGTAGCTGGCCATTCTTGAGTTATGCAGTGCACTGGCACTTTTTGGTCAAAAACGGGGATAAATAGGGTGAAAAGACGGGGCGAAAATCCCTTGGGAAAATTCTGGGGGGTCTGGAAAAATAGGGGCCCAACCCCCCAGTTAACAGGAGTGGTGCGTGCGTGTACGTGTGTCGCTTCTGCGGGGCAATAGAGATTTGCGCCTGTGGGTGGGTAGGCAATACCTGCCTAGTACTTTGATGTTTTTGGGTGGGTGGGCAGGCGTGGTGGTATTACATTTTAACCGGGGGGGGGGGGTAGACATTTTGGAGGGGGACTGGGTACTAAATCTGTATGATCTGTATTAGGATACGAAACACTGAAAAGGAAGAAATTAGAAAAGTATACTGATCTGTATAATTATTGACAGGTTGAAGAAAAATCGATGGGTGGGGGAGGGGGTTAAAGTTGGGGGGGGGGCTGGGTACCCCCCACTCCCAGTTCAATGCATGTGCGTTGTGTCCACACCCATGTTTTTGCGCGTGTATGCTATGCATGCGTGTGTGTGTGTGTGCATGCGTGTGCCAGAAATACTACCTTATGACGCACTCCTCATATTCTAACCCCCCCATCTTTGCAGGACCCCAAGAAATACATCCCCGGCACGAAGATGGTCTTTGCGGGCCTCAAAAAGGAATCGGAACGCAACGATCTTATCGCCTTCCTCAATCGCGAATGCAAGTCCGACGATGCCTAGAGAAGAAATTAGGGAAAAGAATTTTTGATTTTCCAAAATTAGGGATTTAAAACGGTCGCTAAAACGCACCCGCCCGCCTTCTCTAGCCGGTACTAGAACCCTCCCTAGGACCTTTGGCGATTGCGCAGTTCATCTTCCCCCCCCGCTCTAAAATGTCATCACGGTCCCTTAGGTGTCGAAAGCGTGTGTTGTGCAAGAGTTGAGAAAGGTGTGGAAGAAAATAATGAAGATGTGACACACGAACACGCACGCACACTGAGTTCGAGTGGTGAAGACGGAAGTTTGGTTTTGAACTTTTTCACGGGACGTTCCATCCTGTAAGTGGAGCAGTGAATCTAGCACTTTGCACTTTTGTCGCACTGTTTGGTGGTGGTGGTAGAGAGTGTGTGTGTGTGTGTGTGTGTCGATGTGTGTGTGTGTGTGTGTGTGTGTGTGTGTGTGTGTGTGACCTCATGTTTAGTCGGACCTCACTAGTTAGACATAGCTTCGCGTTCACCCAGCTCCAGAAACGAATGCACACAGAGACAAAAGTGGTCATATGCAGTGATAGTTTGGCACCACTGTTGGGTTTGTACGGGCAATCACGTCGATCATACAGTAATCCGAGCGAGCTAGTAGCAGCGAAACACTGTCATACGTGTAAGTTTGGCTACAACTACTTTAGTGAGCCCCAAGAATTTTACTCTACCCGCCTTCGGTCACAACTGCCAGTGTTTCGCCCACTCAAAAGCCATATATCACGAATTATTTTCGCAATTTTGTCATTTTCCCCACTAAATCCTAGGCCGCGCTGACCAGCGTCTCTATTAGGTCGGCGAGCGGCTGCAGCTCCTTGGCGTCGATCATTTGAAATTCTTTTACAAAAAGAATAAAATGTTTAAACGACGTATTTATGTGCGCCTCTTCTTTCAGATTCTGTACGTCCGTGAAGTGCTGGTGATAGATATGGGCGTAGACGCGAAACAGGCGCTTCATTATTACCTTGGCCGTCTTGAGAAAGTCCGCGGGGAAGGGGACGCCTGGAATTTTGAGAATTATTAATTAAAAAAAGATTCCACAATGAGCACTAGTCGTGTACAGAGATGATTCGGTCGCGCAGAAAGTGCGCGTGACGTAAACATGCACGCACGCACGCACGCACTCACACGCACACCAACACCGGCACGCACGCACGCACTCACACAAGCACCTGCACGCACGCACACAATTACCGGCACGCACGCACGCACACAATTATTGGCACGCACGCACGCACGCGCGCACTCACACACGCGCACGCACGCACTCACACAAGCACCTGCACGCACGCACACAATTACCGGCACGCACGCACGCGCACAATTACCGGCACGCACGCACGCACGCAATTACCGGCACGCACGCACGCACTTCAAGTTTGTCCCTCCACTCCCCACTGCCCAATCCACTCCCTCCCTACCCAATTTGGAGGGGAATATGCTCTCTTCGTCTAGTTGGTCCTGCGTCCAGGTCATGAGCAGGTCGATGTACTGGGGCGCGCTGCACTTGATGGGTTTCTTCACAGATTGGCCATCCGCCCAGTAATACTCGAATTTGGGCCCCGCGCACATCACCGGGCACTTCTCGGCCGTGCAGAATTCCGTCACCGTGCCGTACAGCATGTTGATCTGGTTGAAAAAGTCCACGACTAAAGTGGAGGAAATCACGAATTTAATTCCACGATGACACAGCGCGAAAAAGCAAAACAAAAGGTTGGGTATGCACCCAGCCGCCATGGATCATGAATGGGGGGGGGGCATAGGCCATAAGGGGTCCACACTCCAGGGGGATAGAGCCATCCCAGCAAGGGTTGAAGGCCCGAGACAAGAATTAGGCAATTCGCAAAGGGGGGGGTGTGTCAAACCCAGAAAGTTGTGCGCCAAAGTATCGTAAAAATAGTGGTCTATCGCAAAAAATATCTCTCAGCCCACATAATTCTTTCAGGTGATAGATTTAAGCACATACTCGAGTAATTTTAATTTAATCGATTTGTTTAATAACTTGGTACAAATTTCATTTAATCGTGTTTAATAATTCGTAAAGTGAATGGCACTTTGCAATCACGAGCGTGTCGATCAGGGTCGGGATTCAAGGAAAAACGCTAACCCGCTAAATGCGTAAAAAAATTTAAGAAAGCATACCATCTACACTTGTTTATAGCTATTCAAGCCATGGGCGCGCGCGAACACATAGATTACGTGGGGTGGATACCCGCCCGGTACAGTGGCGACTCAGTTTTAGGGGGTGGATACCAGCCCGGTATTTACCCTTGATGGTAAATAATTAAAGTAAAAGTAAAAAACAGTAAAACTCTTGGTCCAAAACGGGTCAAAACAGGGTCTAAACAACGTTATTTAGGTGTTTTGAGTTGAGCAACACAGGCATCAGCAGCTTTACCCAATTTTCTTCAATATAGAGGGTACACATAATACATATATAGGGCGTATTTTATAATCATTTCTTTTTTGAATAACTTTCGTTTCGTTTGTCGTCTCTCTTTCCATCTCTTTTATACAGTACGGCGTCGCGTCCCACTTCCATGTAACGCGAAAAATGCAAAAAAAAAAACACAAAAAGAATTGAAAACTGACTGTTGACGGCGATCCACTCATTTTCGTCCTCGCCCTCGGGCAGTTTGACCGCGTCTTTAAGGCTGGAGCTTCCTAAGGTCTGCACGTTCCTCTGGTCCAGCAGGAGTGAGGCCCTCTCGCCCTTAGGTCTCTTCTTAGGCTTAAACGTCGCCTGACTCCGTTGGGGCCTGCAAATTTTTACGGCTGACAACCGCAATGCGAGCTTTGTGTAACCCAGTGACAAAAACTCACAAAAGAAAGCTCATTTTTGTGGTGAAACTCCACGAATTCTTCAGCAGCGTCCCTATCGAAGGAGAAACTTGCAACGCTGCTAGTGTGTGCGTGCGCCCGTTCGTGCGTGCGTCCTCTGGCGCTGTAAATCCACCGCAGTAGTAGACCTAACACTGCCAGAGCAAATAGCAGCGGCAAAGGTCGCTACAGTAAGACCGGAATAACCTTTTCGACGAAAAATGCAAAAATGAAAATTTAGCGAAAATCCCTTGCACATTGCGATAAAAAATACCGGCTAGAATACGGCGGCAAAATGGCTAGGAGCGCAAGAAATTCTTTGTTTGCAATTTCAAGAAGAAAAATGAGTTTTTGAACCGAACTTTAGAGTGTTCAATTCCGACTGCGACACTGTCGACCAACTTGTTATTCGAACATTGTTGACACGACGCTGCTGCTGCTACCTACCCTGCGATGGTATGCGCGCAACTTCATGACTGTTTGGAAAAGTTTTTTTCTACTGACTCACGCCTGTGTGAGTCAGTCACTCGCTGTGGCAACCGTTTAACATACAACTGCAAATGCCGGACAGACAGGCAGCGGCTGCGGGTCTCGCGACACCCAAAGACCATACAGTACCTGTAACCGGGTCTAGAAGAGTGGGGGGGGGGGGGGGGGTAAATGGCCGAATTTGGTGGGGGGATGGAATCTGGGGCAAACACTGGGTAGCTGGCCATTCTTTGAGTTATACCGGTACTTTTTGATCAAAAATGTGTATAAATAGCCTAAAAATAGTGCTATGTACATACGTAGCGGTTTTATGGGCATATGAGCACTGAAATACACCAACATTTACTCACTTTTATCGGTTTAGACAGGGCGCAAATCCCTTGGGAAATTTCTGGGGGTTGGGGGGGGGGGGGTAAAAACATCGTGTGGGAGGGGGGACACCCCCCCCCCCCCCTGTTACAGGTACCACCTTGGTGATGCGCGGACCGGGGCCGCGCACTTGGCCATGGCGGAAGACGCGCTCGATCTTGTCGGGCGCGATGTGCAGCTGCAGCCCGCCAGACACTGACGACTGGGTCATGCTCGGTCGGCGTGGGCCGGTCAGAGAGTCCAGCCAGAGAGAGCTGGATGGATGTAGTGGAGCGCCTGCGCAACGCGATCACCGGCAGGTCAGTTGACGAGACGATCGAGAAGCGGTCGAGCTTGCTTCGGCAGCAGGCAAACTCTGCCCGCGTCATCGGCGTCGTAGTCGTGGCGGCGAGGAGCGGCCGCAATACAGCACTGCAATCGCCTTTGTTCCACAACTCTTCGATAGGCCACAGTCGGCGACGGAGGGACAGCAGACGGGCTTGTTCTTCTTCTCCTTGGGCGCCAGAGAACGCGTCCTCGTACGCCACTGCGCCGCTGCCTCGGCGACGATGGCGCCGCCGAGCCGAGAAATCGGCCTTGAGGTCCGTCTTCAGCAGCTTGCGGCTGCTCGGCGAGGGACTCGGCAGTCAGCTGCGGTTCCGCGTCGTCGGGACTCGACTTTGCGTCGGTTTGCGTGTTTGCCAGGTCATGTTATCTCCATCCAAAATCTCGCTCCCTTTTTTCCGATCTGATGACCCGGCGCGGGGACGGAATGACGTAAGGTAACGCGTATTTGGAAAAGATTATGTGGCGGTCAACGGATCTTGTCAATCAACGGATCCTGTTCAATCAAGCACCTGCGGAGGAAATGGCGGCACCGGTCAGAAGAAGCCGCCATTCAGCATTTGTTGAGCCAGCGATCCAAGCAGTGTTGCTGCATAGCGCTGAAACGTCGACAGCTTTCGCTTCGCAAGAGATACTTTTAAACCGCATACATCCAACACCATGGGTTGGATGTGTACGGTTTACGGAGCGACCTTTCATTTGTGTGTGTGTGCGTGTGCGTGTGTGTGCGTGTGTGTGTGTGTGTGTGTGTGTGTGTGTGTGTGTGTGTGTGTGTGTGTGTGTGTGTGTGTGTGTGTGTGTGTGTGTGTGCGTGTGTGTGTGTGTGTGTGTGTGTGTGTGTGTGTGTGCGTGTGTGTGTGTGTGTGTGTGTGTGTGTGTGTGTGTGTGTGTGTGTGTGTGTGCGCGTGCCTCTGAGCCCCGTTGGGGGGAGGGGTCAGGGGGGTGCTTCAAGGGGGACCCTCACCCTCAGCGGATTGACTTCTGCTCCAAATGAATCCCAAATGCATTTGTGCAGATGTTTTGGGAGCCTGTGTGCAGTGTACTTGCACAAACGCAACCGCGATTGATTGATATTGTACCTATAACCTGGTGCTCGTGTGCGGTGGTCCAGCAGCATGCACGCTCTTAGGATTCGTGGGCAATATCGATTGATCAACAAATGGTGCAATACAGTGCATGGAACGTTCTAGAACAACAGTCCTCCTCACGTCGAGCCCCGCCCTTCCGCCTTCGGCAAACGTCTCGAAAAGGGTGCGCATGCGCTCCTCCTCTTGGTCAGTCATGCCAACTTCGGTCGCAAAGTCGTCCAACGTTACCGACACTGGAATTGTTCTGTATGTTCTGTTGTTGTTGTTGTTGTTGTTGTTGTTGTTGTTGTTGTTGTTGTTGTTGTGTGTTGTTCTTGTTCTTGTTCTTGTTCATGTTCTTGTTGTAGGAGGCCGTCAATGGTCCATATACACCCATCGATGTAGCACACCCATCGATCTAGTGACTCCATCAAGAATCGAACCCAGGATCGTGCGCGCAAGAGGCCGATTCTCTATCACTAGGCCATACGCTGTCCTGACGATGTCCTGACGATGCTACAGCATACATGTAACCGGGTTTTTGAAGTGGGGGGGTCTGAGAGACTTCTGGGGGGGGCGTGGGGGGGGGGGTACTCAGATTTGAAGAGGGAGGGGGTCCCAGAAGGGAAAAAAATGTTCCAAAATAGTGTCTAAATAGGCACTTTTCAGTCAAAAATAGGTCAAAAATGCCTTAAAATAGGCTATAAATAGCGTTATTTAGCTGTTTTAAGGCCAAAATACACTGAGAAAGGCAAAAAGTACACTACTTTGTACAATTGTTGGCAAGTTGGAAAACTTCAGGAAAATTCTGGGGGGGGGGGGGGGTCTGGGGGGGCTGGGTAGGGGTAAAATTCTGGCTGGGGGCGGGCAACCCCCCCCCCCTCCAGCCCCCCCCCCCCCCCAGTTACATGTATGTGCTACAGTCTCGTGGTGGCGTTTAAACGAACGGAAACGGAATAAAGCTTGTACTTGTGGAACGTTAAAAAATGTGTATTCTTGGAACCGGAACAGTTGTACCGGAAAGCAGAATTGCGAGACGGTGGATTCCTCCCATGGGTGCAGCGCGCTTTGCCGCCTTTGAACCGAAGATGGTCGCGAGGTAATTCTTGCCCAGCTGCTCGACGAGGCTCTTGAGGTACGTCTCGATCTCGCGCACCGGCATGCGCCCGTCTGAACGCACCCGTGCGTGCGTGCGTGCGTGCGTCCCTCCGTCCGTTCGTGCGTTAGTGCGTGCACGTGCGGTCGTGCGTGCGTGCGTGCGTGCGTGCGTGCGTGCGTGCGTGCGTGCGTGCGTGCGTGCGTGCGTGCGTGCGTGCGTGCGTGCGTGCGTGCGGTCGTGCGTGCGTGCGTGCGTGCGTGCGTGCGTGCGTGCGTGCGTGCGTGCGTGCGTGCGTGCGTGCGTGCGTGCGTGCGTGCGTGCGTGCGTGCGCTCGCGTCCGTGCGTGGGTGCGTACATACATAGCTCACCCTTCCTACTTGACTACTACTCTCACTTTCATCAAACAGAAGAGCGAAAAAGCTTTCAAACGACCCGGAAACGAGCCAAAAAGCCAAAAGGCCAAACATGTACGCGAGGCGCAGAGGAACTGGTTCTCGTCATAGCCATCGGTGCAGTCGTTTGAGCGATCACACAGAGACTTGATGGCAATGCAGCTTCCGTCAGGACACTGGAATGGCTCCCAGGGCTGGCAGGAGCCTATAAATTGGAGTCCTGTTGTTTCCACACGCTCCATACAGTTGCAACTGTCGCACTGTCGGAGGATTCACGGTAATCGTCAGCAAACCTTCCGATTTGGTGGCACTGTCTTCGGCTCTTGTCATGTTCGTGGTAAAGAGGGGGGCGGCGCGTCTTCCCTCAGTCGGACCAACCAGCAAGGCCATGGCAAAGAGCACTGCACCGCCGACAGGAGCCATTCCTACTGTACCGGAAAACAGCTACAGTAGTCTAAACGACGAACAGCAAATATAAAAAAATGGGGTGTGTCAGCAGAACAGGCAGTGTATCTTTCTGGATCCACTAAAAACGAGTATTTTCCTCTTCGCGGATTTTCTCGTGCCGTCGCTGTCCTAGATTACAGATGGCGTCCTTCCGACTGTCTTCGGCTAATAATGCGGCTCTAGACGGGAAGGCGTCATTAGATGGGTACCTATGGTATGTGAGCCATTGACGGCCTCCTAGGTAGCGCTGCCCCTAATTCAACAACAACAACAGTCAGTCTCTCAGCAAAACAAAGTCTCATAATCGAAAAACGAAAGTCTCATCGCAACAAAACGCTTTTTCCTTGTCAGATTTAAATCAACACTCACCAAATGCCAGAACCGCCAAAGCTTCCTCCCTAGCTTTGCTTGATGAAGCTCAGACTTCAATCCACGTGTCGGTGTATGCGCTTGCTTGCTTTAACCAAAACTTTAGAATGCAGAACGGGTGCCCACGACGGAAGGATGCGAGCGTGAGAGACTTCGGCCAGCGACAATAGACACTGCCATCTTCACAGCGCATAATGATGTATATTCAGAGTCATTGTCTATGCGCATTTCTGCTGAGACGCTGTCGCACAGCTCTCTTTTCCCACTGAAAATCGAAAAAGTTGAACGCAATCAAAAGTTGAGGTGCGAGTTTGCGTGATGATGGTCAACTCATGTTGACTGGGAGCAGCTTTCTAGGTATACCCATCTTCAAAAAAAAAAGAAATTTAAAGCTTAAAGGTGTGCAAAGGGCTTAAAGGTAAAGCTTAAAGGTATGCAAAATTGTGCGGGCTACAAGATGGCGTTAGCGGTTTTGAGCCGCTTTTGAAAATTGCGTGAATAGAACGGCGAAATTCGGTGGTGCTGAAACAATCGCGCACTGCCAAATTTTTATACCGAAAATTCTTTGTTGAGGATAAGGAGAGAACACCGGTTTGTCTATTGTGAGTGGCGTGAGTAGGGGGTTGAGTCGAGATAGGCATCAATAGACACATCAATAGACGTGAACAATTCAATAGACTCTAAACATTTTGGTCCCGTCAGTGTCAAACCGTTCCTTCGAGACAACTCCTATGTATATCTTGCGCGCAGTGCTGACTGTGTAAATTCCACGCAAGGCCGAACACATGCGCATACAAGTCAGCGTCTAGGATACAGGCCGTACAAACAACGTACATCGCACAGCGCTGCTACCCGCAATGGAACGCGTCGCATCTTCCGATGGCAAAATTCCTGCAGTTCTCACAATCGCCGGCTCGGACAGCTCGGGAGGCGCTGGCATCCAAGCGGATTTGAAAACCTTTGCAGCACTGGGTATGCGCGTTGTTCTAGAGAAGTTGTCTCGGTCATGCGAACCAGGAGTCTTAAACTGTTCAGGCGTGTACGGCGCATCGGCCATAACGGCGCTGACGGCGCAGAACACGGTGGGCGTTCAAGGCGTTCTGAATGTCGAGGCGGATTTCGTCGGCCAGCAAATCGACTCCTGCTTGGCGGACTTGAACGTTCGAGCCGTGAGGGTTTTTTTGGAAAGGAGCGCACGCACGCACGCACGCACGCACGCACGCACGCACGCACGCACGCACGCACGCACGCACGCACGCACGCACGCACGCACGCCAAGCACGCACGCACGCACGCACACATGCACGGACGCACGCACGCCATGCACGGACCCACGCACGCACGCACGCACGCACGCACGCACGCACGAACGAACACGCGCACGCACGCACGCACGCGCACGCACGCGCACGCACGCACGCCCGCACGCATGCACGCATGCACTGACGGCGGACGCACGCACGCCATGCACGCACGCACGCAACACCCAAAATTCACAGGTCAAAATCGGCCTGTTGCCCACGGCCGAGATCGTGCGGGTCGTCGCGGGTCGGCTGCGGTCGGCGCGGTCGGTGCCGATCGTCGTCGACCCCGTGGCGGTCGCGACGAGCGGCCACCGGCTCGTCGGCGACGACCACGGCGACGACAGCGTCGCCGAGGAGTCGCGCCGCGTCCTCTTCCCGCAGGCGACGCTGCTCACGCCCAATCTCTATGAGGCCAGACAGCTGCTGAGACGGCCGGAAGAGCGGGAAGCCGCGTCCCTGGAAGACATGGCGCGGGTGGGCCAGCTGCTGGCGCAGGAGTGCGGCGCCAGCGTCCTCCTGAAGGGCGGCCACTTGGGAGGAGCCGATTCCCCGGACCTGCTGGGTTCGATACAGCGATTGGCGCATCGTCCCTATACTCTACTAGAGAATCGCGCGCTCTTCCCCGCCTGGGTTCGATTCTTGATGGATCCACTAGATCGAGGACCTCCCTCTCAATGGATTTTCTCGTGCCATCGCTGCCCTAGATTACAGATGGCGTTCTTCCGAATGTCTTTGGCTAACCATGTGGCTCTCTAGACGGGACGGCGTCTTGGAGCTGCGTCTGCTGTATACATGGCCTCCTAGCGTCGCCCCAATTCCAAAAACGACAACCCTATACTCTTTGCGTTGCGTTGCTTCCAGTGGAGCGGATCGAGGGCGGCCCGAAGCTGTCCTGGTTCGAGGGGGAGCGCGTGGACTCGGAGAACACGCACGGCAGCGGCTGCACGCTGTCGTCGGCGATCGCGGCGCGTCTGGCCGACGGCGCCGCCCTTCCGGCCGCCATCGCCGACGCCAAGCGCTTCGTCACCGCCGCCATCGCCGCCGCCGCCGGCAGACGCGTCGGCAGCGGCCACGGACCACTACACCACTTCTACGCCACTGATGAAGTTGGAAGGTGAAGAAGACATTCTGGTTTCACGGTCTGCACTGCGCAGTTTGACGCTTTTCTTCTGGTGGCGCAAAAGAATGAGTGGGATTTTTGATTTGTGCGGTGACGGAAAAGAGCCGTGAAAGCTATGTACGAGTCTGTGACGCCAAAACCCCTGACTTGAGCTTGTACACATGTTTCGCGATGGTAAAGTTGTAAATTGCGCACCCTCACCCTACCACTACCAGTGGCTAATGTGACGAATGCGACTAAGAATAACAATCAGCTGTTACCGAGTGATGATGTTGAATTGGGATTTTCTATTAGTTTATATGTACCAGCAGAGAGGTGGCGCTGTGCACTGTGACAAGTATAGTGCACAGAAAGCTAGTGTCGCCACAAGCACCAGAAGAAGAACAAAAGAAGATAAAGGAAAGTACGCAATCAAAGTAACTTTCTGTAGTTTACTAAACCATACACCGCTCGCTTAGTGTTTTTTGTTTAATTTTTCTCGTTTTTTTTAACTTTACGTTAAAGCTGCTAGCCCTAGGCGTTCCCTAGCGTCATTTTGCTCTAAGAATCGGTACCATGAAACCGTTTCATGATTTGTACTAAGGAAGCCGTTCAAACAATAAGGTTCTACACGGTAGCGATACCGTAAATCCTGCAATACTGCTCTTCATACATAGGTGCCTCTGATGCGCCGAAGTTAAAATAAAAGCACCCCTCATCCGCTATACGGTATTTCTCATGGTTCATGGAATTGAGGCTTTCCAACATTCGTCAGCAGAAGCAAATGACTATGATGATGCAAAGGACGCTTGTAACGCTGCTTTGTCTGCCACTGGCTGTTCCGTTCCCTGTGGGACAACAGCGGGCCCACTCTCCCTGTGAGTTTGATGTGTATTTGAATAAATATGGAATGTACTGTAGGCAAAAGGTATAGCTGTTTGAAGCGGTATCTAGATAGGCAATACGGTATGTAACCCGTAATAACGTGATAATGGTCAGAATTCTTGGGAGTATTTATTTAGGCTGCGCTGAATAGCGTGTCGCCTGCCCGAGTTATTTGAGGTTTTACAACGTGGCAGTTTAAGCTGAACCGTAAACCCTGTATACATCGTAAGCTCGCCCCCTCTTCATAATCGCCCCTCCGAGAATACGATAGACGTGTTCCTCCGAAAGCAATCCGAAATCGGGCCCTCCACTCCTTATGGTGAGCGCCTCGGGCTGATTCAAATTGCTTGACTAAAATTTAAATTGACTTGAATTGAAATTGGAATTGCAGTAGCCGCGAAGGTGCTGAACAGAGCGGGTCACGGACACCGCTTCTCGAGGGACCCGGCGGAGCTGACGGCGGAGCTGAGCTGCAACAGCACCGGCTCGTGGACGGATCCCAGATGGATCCAACAAGGCCAGAGGATCGACACCGCACCAGTGACGCACGGCGAGCCGGTTTGCATAAGGCCTTCCGTCCGCATCATACCGGCGTATCACACCCACTAGCGGATCCAGAAGGGGGGGAGAGGGGGGTCTCCCCCTCCTGTCAGCTCAGATTTGGGCGGGAGGGTGGGGGGAGAGTAGAAGGAAAAATGGACGAGCACAGGGGCAAAGTGGGCAGATTTTTACGTTTTCCTTGGATTTTTGCACTCAATAAACGCGTAAAATTTTCGCCTGCGGCGCTGTGGTTATATTGCAACTCACTATTGTGCGTTGAAAACAGTTCAAACAAAGCAAACGGTTATGTCATGGCCAAAACTTGACTTTTCGAATGAACTGCAATGAAAAAAATTTGACCTTCTCCCCCCTCTGTCGCAAAATCCTGGAACCGCCCTCCCCGCCTCCTTCTGGGCTTTCGAGCAGCTATGGGCGGTATAAGAGAATTGGATTCCCCACAGCGCATGTTCTCTCCTCCCAAGCAATAACAGCCGTGCATGTGTTTCAAGCCGCGTGTACTGTAACTTCTCCAACAGTGCCCCCCCCCCCCTCCAATAGTGTCCCAGGTTGCAACAAATAGTGGCCTGGGTACCTACCATTGGGAAAACTACGGTATTTGCCGCGGAAAGCAACGTAAAGGGAAGCATTCCACACACACACATACACACACATACACACACACACACACACACACACACACGCACACACACACACACACGCACGCACACGCACACGTACGCACGCACGCACGCACGCACACACACACACACACACGCACACACGCACACACGCACGCACGCATGCACACACACTGTGTCGTTTGGCGAACCCCCATGTCGTTGCAGCAGAGGGGCCGGGTGAACGTGCAGACGATCGAGACGCGCCTCACCGTGCCGCGGCCCTGCAGCGGCTGGAAGCAGTACCTCTGCCTCGCCGCCAGCGCGGCCCAGAGCGAGATGCAGCTCGTGACGACGGCCGTCAACGAGCTCCAGCGAGGTGCGTGTCGGTAAAATATTCAAAAAAAGACTACGATTTGCGCATAGAACCCTTCAACTTCCGCTCGACATTGTCTCGACGCCATTCACCTCCACGCGCCCCTCCAATGACCCCCGCATGACTGAACAGCTTGAACAAATAAGCGTCCAGGGCGCCTGTTTATTTGATTTACACATCTCATTTCTTGCAGGCGAGACGGAGGCAGCGCCGCCCGTGTGCGGGGACGCCGCTCTGAAAGCCGCGCAGGACGCTCAGGCGAGAGGCGCGGCTCCCCGAATCGTCTACCACACCTACCGACTTCTGGAGAACGAGAACGTGGAGGGGACGCTCTACTGCCGCGCCGTCGGCACGCCCCCGCCCGCCATCTCTTGGCAGTACACGGTGGCCATCGAGAAGGAAGGAGAGGAGGATAGGCGTTCTCCACCGGTCAACGTCGAGGATGTCAGCGACTACGAGGTGATTGAGGGAAGAGTGTTTCAAGTCTGTGTCGGTCTGCCCATTGTCCGTCCGTGCGTGCGTCCGTTCGTCCGTCCGTCCGTGCGTCCGTCCGTCCGTCCGTGCGTCCGTCCGTCCGTCCGTCCGTCCGTGCGTCCGTCCGTCCATCCGTGCGTCCGTCCGCCCGTTTCTCCGTCCGTCCGCCCGTCCGTCCGCCCGTCCGTCCGTCCGTCCGTCCGTCCGTCCGTCCGTCCGTCCGTCCGTCCGTCCGTCCGTCCGTCCGTCCGTCCGTCCGTCGGTCCGTCCGTCCGTCCGTCCGTCCCTCCGTCCGTCCGTCCGTCCGTCCGTCCGTCCATCCGTCCGCCCGTCCGTCCGTCCGTCCGTCCGTCCGTCCGTCCGTCCATCCGCCCGTCCGTCCGTCCGACCGTCCGTCCGCCCGTCCATCCGTCCGTCCGTCCGTCCGTCCGTCCGTCCGGCCGTCCGTCCGTCCGTCCGTCCGTCCGTCCGTCGGTCCGTCCGTCCGTCCGTGCGTGGGTCCGTCCGCCCGTCCGTCCGTCCGTCCGTCCGTCCGTCCGTCGGTCCGTCCGTCCGTCCGTCCGTCCGTCCGTCCGTCCATCCGCCCGTCCATCCGTCCGCCCGTCCGTCCGTCCGTCCGTCCGTCCGTCCGTCCGTCGGTCCGTCCGTCCGTCCGTCCGTCCGTCCGTCCGTCCGTCCGTCCGTCCGTCCGTCCGCCCGTCCATCAGTCCGTCCGTCCGTCCGTCCGCCCGTCCGCCCGCCCGCCCGTCCGTCCGTCCGTCGTCCGTCCGTCCGTCCGTCCGTCCATCCGTCCGTCCGTCCGTCCGTCCGTCCGTCCGTCCGCCCGTCCGTCCGACCGTCCGTCCGTCCGTCCGTCCGTCCGTCCGTCCGTCCGTCCGCCCGTCCGTCCGTCCGACCGTCCGTCCGTCCGTCCGGCCATCTATGCGACCGTACGTTACCGTAACAGATACTCCCAACTGGTGACCTGAAAATCAAGCGAGTGCGACGGGGCATGAACAAGCATGAATACAAATGCACCGCTACAAACACTGTTGGATCGACTTCGGTGGAAGCAAAGTTTTTCATTTACATTTCGGTGGGAAGAAGAATGCATGCACCTACGCATGTTTGAACAGAATTTGTATATACAGTTCACTCACAGGGTTGCAATCAACAATACTACTGGTTGCATATTACTGCACGGTATTTGAAGCCCCTTGCCAGCCCAAAATGCTGGTGGCTGCTTGCGCTGCTACTGCAGCAGATGCAGACCATAAACAGCTGGTACACCGCTTTCACTGGCTAAAGCTGGAAAAGCCTAAAACTATCGCAAATTATTAAAAACTAAACTACAAGTCTGAACTGAAGTCCCTGGCATATGTGCATGTGTACGTACCTTAGCCATCGGAACCGAAAGTTTCAAATCGATTGCAGGAACCGACGCCAGCGCCTTGAGTGAGGGTGGCGGTCACTCCTGTGGTGCTGAGAGGTGTCCTTCCACAACTGTGAGGCTACATATATCGCGAAACAAGTGCCTAGCATTCAGCCTACACTTCGGAAAGGATGCCTACGTTTTGATTGACTTGAAAAGCGTGGTGTTCTTGCTGGAACTTGCCAGTTGCCGTTTACGTCGTTTGCACATGCAGCATTTCATCACCGTTCAACTCAACGCACAGTGTAAACGAAATTTGGGGATGGGTAATTGTTGGGTGACAAACAGGTCAGTGTTTTTGCGTAGTTTTCAGTGCAATTTGACCGGCTAATGAAGCTATTTAGGTCGAACCATTGTTGTTATTATCGACAAAAAGGGTCTGTTCGACGCAAACATAAGCTAATGAAAAACCCCTAACCCTTCTTGCCCCTTTAGGAAAAGAGACCCTATATGTGCTGATGTGGGGGTCGCGCCGAAACGCCAAAAGAATATCGAACAATATCGAGCACAAAAGAAAATCGAAAAATTCTGTAGCCGCGCTATGGTGAAAAGTTTTTGTTTACGACAGAAAGAAATTAGTCACAATACAGTGTACGTGCACATCATCTGACACGACTATACACGAGATGTGCACACAATTACGAGTTTCAATTTGAGACGTATTCGTTCAGAGAAGATCTCCGTTCATGGCTAGGCAAAAAAGCTAGGTAGGCTAGGTAGAGCAAGAAGTGGGGGGGGATGTAGCTGGCCATTTTCTGAGTGCATACTGGTACTTATAGGTGCCTATGTGTGCCTAATGTGCCTAAGGGCTATGTGAATCCGAGGTCTGTGCCTAAGCAAGGTCTTAGCCTGAGTCAAAAGCCTAAACCGAAACCTACCTAAGTCTGAGTAAAGGCCAAGTTCTAAGATATTCCTCCTGCCTAAACATATCCAGTGGCGTATCATTGCCCAAACACGTACGTTGGTAATTACAAAACAGAGATATGTTCCTGCTGTTTACAAATACAGTAAGTAACAATATATTGGTGTACGTTAGCGACTGAGCACCAATATATTCACACGCATTGATCTGTGCTGTTACACAAAGTCTGTACGTACTTGTTCTCCGCATAATAGAGTTTTTACACATTTCTTTATTTAAAAATTAAATTAAAATGATTCGCGCGATTCTCGTCTTCAACAACCACGGCAAGCCGCGTCTGCTCAAGTTTTACGAGCACTACGTTGCTTTTTTTTTATTCTTCTCTAATTTTTTAACAGTACATGTTTTAATGAAGTAAATCACAAAATTCAGCCGGAAGAGATGCAGCAGCAGCAAATCGTCAAGGAGACATTCCAGTTGGTTTCGAAGAGGGACGACAACGTCTGCAATTTTCTGGAGGGCGGAACGTGGGGGATTTATTTTTATATTTTTTTTGCATTGTTTGATTATCGTTGGTTTTGAATTAAATTTTTTTTAATTCAGTTTGATCGGCGGCAGCGACTACAAACTGATCTATCGCCACTACGCGACCCTCTACTTTGTATTCTGCGTCGACAGCTCCGAAAGCGAACTGGGAATCCTGGACTTAATTCAGGTGAATTTATTATGTTGAAGAATGAACAAAAAGAGTGTCGATGCATGCGTGAAAGTGTGGATGGAGACAAGCCCAAGCCGGCGCCACAAAAATCCGGGTGAAGGACATTCTTGTTGGGAGGCCCGGAGGGGGGTGTGGGGGGGGGGGGTACCCCCACCACTCTTCCAAAAAAATGGCTGCCCATCCTCGCTTCCAATTTCCGTGAGCACATTTTTGGGAGAGAATGTGAGGTGAGGGAACTTCATACCTGCCCATGGGGGGGGTATAGGGGGGGTATACCCCTCCCCTGTAAGACCCTATCCCGAAAGACTTTCGGGATTACCCTCCCCCTTGGCTACCTAATCCCGAAACCAAATCGGGATTTTCGGGATACCCCTCCCCATCTCTATAGCCAACCATCTAGTGCAATGCAGCCGCGCAACTGTTGTACAAACATTACTTCGGCATTGACTTGGTTGCGCGTTTATCGATTTTGATTCGTACAGCGTTTATCGATTTTTGTTTTAACCGGCACCCAAAAACGCGTAATAATATGTGTGCACGTACGTTACGTAGCATCTGTCTCCTGTAGCCTCTCTCTAGGTACGGGTGTGCAGGGCACTAGGAAGCACTAGTGTGGGCAGGTAGGCGAAGGGCAAGCGCGAGCAGGCAGTCAGGGAGGTTTAGCAGATGACAGATGTCTAGTTCTTTAAGATTAACGCACTACCCATGCGCGCAAAATTTTGCCTGCGGCGCTGTGGTGGGGTGGGTGAGTGTGCAAGTCACTCTTTGACTAGGGAAGCGTTTTGGGCCAGGACATAGGATTCTCTTAAGTTGACGCTCTAATATGCGAAAAAAATTGCCTGCAGCGCTGTGGTGAGCGTGCAACTCACCCGTTGTCCAGGTAATATTTAATTCTTAGCAAACCTGGCCAATTACAACCGCACATTACCGTTAATTTTAAGGAAGAGTTCCTGGTGAGACATAGAAATGGCCAAATTTTCGCCTGCGGCGCAGTTAATTTGCGTGCAGACTGTCGTCAATAGAGCCGCTCCACCTGTCAGGGCACTGCGAGTACCTCCTGTCGCTTCGCAGCCCACGCGACTGTGTCAGCAAGTGCCAAGTTGCCTGCCACTGGCTTGCCAGCCACTGGCACTGCCACAGGGCCAGCTCCTAAGCAACTGCATCAGTGGACAGCCAAGCGACTCCAAATTTCTTGCTGCCAGCTCCCAAGCAACTGCGTCAGCCAAGTTTAAGCTAACTGCGTCAATGCTAATTAACGATGAGCACATCAAACTTTTAATTAGTTGCAAGGGAGAAGATCGTCCAATTTTTGGAGGACTCAGTCTCATTACTGTAAAAACAGTCAGAGAAAAGTCAACTGCAGCCACAGTGGAAACCTACATCTCACTAAAAGAGTAGCATGCAAATGATGAACCTGTTGCTGCAGTACTTGCTGAACCTGCTGCTGGTGCTGAGCCTACTGCTGAGGCTTCTGCTGAGCAAGCTGATGAACCAGCAACAGTAGCTGATTCCTCCTTTTCCCTCTACAGTTTCATCAGCCCATTCTTCGAACAAGTAGCTGTTCTCTCACCAGATTGTGACTGTGATGGTGTGCAGATGCACACCAAGTTGCAAGCTCACCTGACAACAGCCCACAAGAAAGAAACTGACGCTCTTGGCCTGCAGACTGTATACAAATGTTCTGCTTGAGCCAGGACGTAGACGCAGATCTCCACCACATTGATTCGTGGTTCGGCCTCCAACACTTGCAGTGCAGTTTCTGTGGTTGTCTACTGTGTCTTCATCGCAGAACACAGGCTACCATTTTTCTTCTTCTTCTTACCATCACACCATGTACATTCATTACAGTGTGCTGCTGCATTGCATTGATGGACCATGCATGACACTCACCCACCCACCCACCCTGTGGGAAGTATCCCGAATTGCCCAGTTTACCCACCCCCTGCCTTCAAAAAATTTGGCGATTTACCCCTCCCCTGGCCCACTTGCCCTGGGCACCCATGGGGAACTTCCTCCTCCCCCCCCCCCGGAAAGTTTAATGAGAGTACATAAAAATGACAAAAATGCTCGTCGTGGCGCAATTCTGGCTGAATGAAGCTTCGAACTTTGTTATGTTTTCAAAATGGTTGCTGCTAAAATGGCCGACTTCGTTTGTGTAATCATAAAAATAATATAATACAATAAAATAATAATAATACGTAAATTAGTGTGGTTCATTCAGGTGTTCGTGGAGACGCTGGACCGCTGCTTTGAGAACGTCTGCGAGCTCGACCTAATTTTCCACGTTGACAAAGTGTGTTGTTGTTGTTGTTGCTGTTGCACCACAGCTACTCAGAACAGAACAGTTATAAATGTTCGTACGAACACATGGTTTTTTTTTTAAGATTTAAGGTTCGAATCTAGAGATTTTGCGCAATAGCGATCCGTAAGCAATCGTGTAGCGAATGGGGTACCAATAGTTTTGCGGCTTTTCCTCGATAAAGTGGAATTTTATCTACCTGCATTCCATCCATGTCATTGGTCCGTATATATCCGTCTACAATACGCCATGAAAACTGCTCAAAATTATCCGAAAACTGCGTCGTTTCTTCGTTGACATTGACAAATTTCAATCTCCGGAATCACAAATTACAATCAGCGTATATCGTGAACAGGGTTGCACAATTTAAAAAAAAAACTTTTTTTTTAAAAAAAAAAAAAATTTTTTTTTAAAAAAAAAAAAAAGTTGGATTTTTTTTTTTAAATTAAAAAAAAAAAAATTTCTCTGTTTTTGGGTAAAAATTAGCTTTTGAGTGGCAAAAAGGCGTTTAAATGGTGTTTAGATGGTACAATTAGTAGTTATTCATGCATAAACTTGCTTATTAGCACCAAAACCAAGCCCTTTTTGGGGTTCCCAACTGGTTCCCAACATAGTGCGATACCGTACACGACCATTTAGAGGCAGCGGCTTTGTCACCATTTGACTAAAACGATGCTAAATACGCTTCTAAAGGCTTTAGGCAAGCACTAGTACTTGTGTTTGACACTCTAATAGGCTAAAAGTATCTTATAGTACAGGTATTTGGCGCCAATGATGGCTCCTAAGTCAATTTAAAAAAAAAAAATTTTTTTTAAAAAAAAAAATTTTTTTTTTAATTTAAAAAAAAAAACTTGAAATTTTTTTTTTTTATGCAACCCTGATCGTGAACCAAAAAAAAGGAAAAATACGCAATTTTGTTATTTAGGTGCACTACGTGTTGGGCGAACTGGTGATGGGTGGTATGGTGCTAGAGACGAATATGACCGAAATACTCACCAGAATTCAGGAGCAGGAAAAGCTCGACAAGCAGGAGGTATACGACGCAATGTTTTGTTTTCTTTTTGTATTTTTTTCCTATTATATAAATGAACTAATTGAGGTATGATTTCTTTTTGTCGAAGCGAATTTTTTTACTTTTATCCAGAGGGAGTGTTGTCACACACACACACACACACACACACACACACAGCTGCAGGCAATGTTTCGCTTCAAAATTCATTCACCTGCGTAATTTAATTAAAATAATTAAAAAATAATTTTTCGAATTTTAGAGCTCATTTTCAACCGCTCCATCGCGCGCGGTTTCCGCCGTGCGCAGCATAAATCTGTCGCAGCAGCTCAAGGAGATAAAACTTCCGGATTTGGCGCGTTAATCGTTGTTTCTTTTTTATTTAATTCTTTTAAATTTTTGCAGATATATGTGAATATAGTCTTATTTTTGTAGGCGGCGCTGAAACACCCGTTCTGAGAGTAGAGCGCAAGTTCAAGAAATTTGCATAATTCATGCCAAGAGTGATGCTGAAATAATTCCAGCACTGAATCGGCATAATTTGATATACATATATGCATATTGCGTGAACAGAAGTGTTCGAATGTTGTGCAGTTGTTTCACTTGTCTTTTGTGATAGCGTGCTGCCTGCATGGGGGTGCAGCATAGTTACAATTTCTGCACGCAGAAAAAATTCACACCAAAAAATTCGCACTCCAAGCAACGAATCGCAACGGTGTCGCGTCGAATAAACAACTACCGTAGAATCTCTAATAGTGCCCCCCGTGTAAGGAAAGTTTAAAAGTATTGTGTCCCCCCTCCTCCAATAGTGCCCCCAGGGTAAGGGGTATGTTATGCCATGTGCCTGTTATGGGCAAAAATAAAGTGGCAGGTACATATATATCGTGTATACACACTACTACTAACCAATAATAGTGCGTTTCAGCAACTAGTGACGGTAAATCAACCATTAAATGGGAGAAAGTGTTCAAAATCACCGAAAAATCGTTTGACAAATTTTTACAGTGAAATTAGCATTGCCATTCAAAATTTTTAGGTTGAAAGTATAGAAGCCCCCCTCCAATAGTGCCCCTGTGTAAGAGGAGGTTGCAAGAATAGTGCCCCGGGGCACTATTGGAGGATTACGGTATTCTGCAATTGCATCGCTTCCACTGCATCTCAACGCACGCACGCACGCACGCCGCGAGTTAGCACAGTCTCAAGTGATAGTTGACGAAGATGACGCAGACTGCGCAGAGCGCGATAGCCAGCGGCACGGTGATCGCGTAGAGGAGTAGGTCGCGATTGCCCTGCTCGGTCCCGGCACCGTTTACCCGCTCCGCATCGTCCAAGTCCTGCACGCGCACGGCGCTGGGTAAAAGGGCACCGGCCGGCCCTTGCCTCTGGCCGTCAGCGCGTGCGAAGCCGATCTGATCGGCCCCGGCGGCTGAGGGTTCTTGGCGCTTCTTCGCCTTCCGAACGAAGGACTGCACGAAGCTCTGGGTGTTGCAATAGTCCGAATCGCAGGCGCAGACGTAGTCGTAAGCGGGAGAGCTGGAGCCCGCCTCGCGGAAGCAGCCCATCCGCCGAGAATCCAGCGAACCGCACAGCTGGTTCAGGAAGTCTGCAAGTGCGCGAATTCTGTATCCGTCTGTCAGTCAATGCGTGCGTGCGTGCGTGCGTGCGTGCGTGCGTGCGTGTCTGTCTGTCTGTCTGTCCACCCGCAAACGCCCTCTGCCACCCGCACTCACACGTACATCGAGAATGGGATGCCCCCCGCAGTAGCGTACCCCCCCCCCCGGAATCATTCTAACGTATGTTCAACCTGTCTCAATTGACAAAATGTAGTGTGTTTTTATTGTTTTCGGGCTGTTCTTTTTCACGACAAAGAACAGCTAAATAGCCCCTTTGACCAAGAGTGCCTATTGAGGCCCTATTTTGGTCCAACAAGATTTCTTCCGGACCCCTCCAACATTTCTTACCCCACATACCCTAGAATGTCCCAGACCCATCACCCCACCACTTTAAAGCCGGCTATACCCTATACGTAAGGTCTGGCAGTGTATGCGCAGGGTGTATGTAGGTGCAAGCCACGTACACAACGATGCGCAAGCACGCACGCGCGCACTCACCGGCCCTGCTCGCTTCTCCGGCGACGAGCTGGACCACGCAGTAGCGACCGAGACACTCGAGCGTCCTCTCTGGACAGTTGTGCGCGTCGCAGAGGCACTTGACCGGTCGTCTCCTGGCGGCGACTGGCAAAAACAGGAGCAGCAGAGGCGCCAACAGCGGCAGGCGCGCTCGCGGCATGCCCCCGCTTGTCCTTGTCGGTCGCCTCGCTCGCCTACGAGGAGAGCGCCGCCGTCGACGACGCGGCACACGTCACGGCCGCTCTCGAGAGCGGCGGGGTGAACAATGCTAATGCGGAGCGCCACAAGCGTCGCCTGTCGTCGGCGTGGTGGAGCGCTGTTGCTCTGCGACGCTTATTAGGACGGAACGCCGCTGCCAGCACCCCCCCCCCCCCCCCCACGCGGGATGCCCTGGGGGCATTGGAGCGGCGAGAGAGAGAAGGGAGTCGCCGCTTGATTGCGCCTTGACGACCGACCCGTCCGCTACCGCGAAAAGAGGGTTGGGAACGGCCACCGAATACGGAAGCGCCGATGTACATTGTACATGCACCTACGCAGAACGACAGGCGTGCACGCGTGCGTACGTGCGTGCGTGCGTGCTAGCAGTTCCTAAATTGGGAATGGGTGTTGGAGAGCACCGCCTCAGGCTGCCGACGCGCCAGGCACTAATTGCGTCGATGCACGCCAATTTCCATGTGGCGTGGCCGCCCGGTTAGCGCTGGGCGTTCCGTCCCTCTAAAGCGCGTAAGCTACGGCTAGTTAGCCCGCGACGCTTCGGCCCGAACCCGACGGGCGCTGCGACACTCGATGGGTTGTGAAGTGTCCAAAAACCGGCCTCAGCCGGTTCTAGCGACGCAAAAGTCGTTTGGTGTGGTGTCTCTCTGTGCAGAGTAAGAGGGCAAAGCAACCCATATGTGCCGGACAGTCAGTGCAACCGAAATTTCATTTCCTCGTCTTCAATAGAGCAGCCAGCGAATCTATTTTGGAAAGGTGGTGTGGGGAAGCACACCACAAGATCGAGAAATCGGTATAGTTATCTGCGAGCGCACAAGAAAAGACTGCGCCGCAGGGGGCAACAGGTGACTTTTCAATCTGCCCCGCAGTGGCGGTGTGTTGCGTCAAAATAGCTAAAAGTACATAGCAGATTGATTGCACTATTTTAGTCGGTGTGTCTTCGTGCGTGCACCTTCCAAAAACGCGCATTTATCAGCTGCCGCATTTCAACAACCCAAAAATCCAAACAGTTCAAGAGAAAAGTTGCAACAGTTGCATAAGGTTCAAGCGCGACGAGCAAAGCAACAATCAGTAGATCATGCGCCACGAATGCACAAGAGATTTTCGCGCAACTTTTTTTTAAAGTGACAATATCAGTAGGCTTTTAAGTGAATGCAGGAGTATCATCGAATCAAATCAGATCAGTCAGTATGAGCGGACTTTCTACTGTCCATTTTCGCCGCGAACCAAGTCTCGAACATGAAATGCTTCGCCGAAGACTGGTCCTCCGAATCATAGGCGAATAGCTGCAGACGCTTAAAGCAGATGTAGACAACGTAGAGCAGGTAAAGCTGAGCGAAGAACAAGACCAGAAATGCGAGTCCCATTAGCTAAAAAAAACTAGCGTGGTATTAACTAGTGCGGATGGCGTAGTGGTAGAGGATCGGCCTCTTGCGCGCACGGTCCTGGGTTCGATTCTCGATGGCTCCACAAAAAACGAGTCTTTCCCTATCCATGGAATTTCTCTCTGCTGTCGATTTTGCTGTCGACTTAGATCACTGATGGCGTTCTTCCTAATGTCTTTGGCTATTTGGTACGGCTCTAGACTGGAAGGAGCCATGGAGAAGGGTATGCCATTGACGGCCTCCTAGCGTCGTCCCAAATCCAACAACACGCCAAGTCACACACCGCTAGCACAAGGTTGAGAAAGCCGACGTCAATAAAGTGGTGGGGTCGGGGCAGTGGCGGCTCGATGGAGAGCTGGGCGCGTCGCGCCATCGAGTGGAGGTCGCCGTTTGCGCTGCTGGCGATCTGGACGTAGAGTTGTTTGTTAAGGTTTTTCAGCAGGGTTTCTAGCAGTTCAGAACTGCTACATCGTCGGACGCGGAATATGGTCCGCATCGTATACGTGTACAGGGTGCACTCTGGTTTATGCTCCACCAAGCTTGTTTTGAAAGCTTAAGAGTATGAAATCACGCAAGAGTGCTCCTGCTGTGCCTACTTGTACGTCCTGCACATGTTTAGCATACCCTCTGCTTGGTCAAGATTACGTTCTGAGGTGATTTTGGAAAAGTTAAAAAAAAACGTACTAATTGAAAAAACGGTTTTTATTAAAAAAAAACAGCCGAGTTTGCCACTTGGTTTTTTTACAACTCTACCTGTATGTGGAGAGCGGAACCCCCGATAATGGCCACTGCGCACAGTGACGCCAGACAGAAGAGGACGACGCAGAGAAGGGTCTAGACGTGGAACTAGGAGAGCGTGTGCGCGTGCCACTAGCTCAGGCTGGAATTGTTATTGGTTGGCATACCTGAAACGGGGTCTGGAAGAGTTGGGGGGGGGGGGGTGGGTAAATGGCCGAATTCTGGGGGGGGGTGTATGAACTCCTGGAGCAAAAAGTGGGGGCAGCTGGCCATACTTTGAGTTATACTGGTACTTTTTGGTCAAAAATGGCTCTAAAGGGTGAAAAGACAGGGTGAAAATCTCTTGGGAACATTCTGGGGGTTGGGGGTGGAAATGCCCCCCCCCCAGTTACAGGAATGGTCTAGACGACTATGACCATGCGCCGTGCCACTGTGTGTGTGCGTGCGTGCGTGTACGTGCGTCACGCACCTGCATCACCAGATGTGGTACCATGAGTAGCGGCCTGGAGCCATAAATGCCCACCAACAGAAGTGAAACAGCCGCAAAGGCCAATATCAGAACTCCAGAGGTTCCTATTAAAGCGAGGGTATTGCCGGGCGGCAATCGAGAATACAAATAGGCCGTTTGCGCGCTCTGAACAACGGTTTCAATATTTTTATGCAAATTAATATTACTCTACATTATTTTATGTTTTACCATTTTATTTTTCATGCAACACAACACTTGTGCATACAATTCAATCAATTACTGGTATACGAGTACGACTGCAGTGTTCGTGATATTTCGACATTAAAACAGTTTGTCAGATCTAATCAAAACAAAAAAACAAAAACAAAAAAAACGCACCTGATACACGATGACGGCCATCTCAAAGCAAGCGACCAGAATTGCGGCGGTCGTAACGTTGAGAGTGCGGCAACAGAACTTTTGCGAATTTTTCGATTTTTCCAGAAAAATTCGAGAACTTTCCTCTGAGGAATCGTGAGTTTTCCCCTCCAAGAGGACCATCGCTTCCCGCAGGCGCTCGAGTGTCGGCCCGGGGTGGGAAGGCATCGTCGCTCGTCGCCGCAGCTCACAAAAGGCAAATAACCTCACTGTGGAGCGGCGGCACTATCCCACAGTACAGTAATTCCTCCAATAAAACTTTAACAAAAAGTCATAAAAATCTCGCGTTGGCTTTTCTGGCCGGACTATGGATCAAGAACTCACAACCAGAAACGGTGGTCAGCTCGTTGGCGGTCAAAATGATTTGAAACAATTCGCTGGAAATCGGTAATGGATCAGGAAAATCGGGAACAGATCAGTAGTATTATTTGAGTGGATTACGGTGGTAAACAGGTCGCGTCTCTGTGAGGAGCCAACGCGCTGCGCGTCAGGCGATTTCTGAACAGACAGTGTGACGCAATTAGGGCCCGTATTCATAAACATAGTAAATTCTAAATACTAGGGTAGTTGCAACTTCTTACTAGGTAGTAGGATGCGGGTGGTATTCATAAACGTAGTATATACTTTTTACTACCTAGTTGCAACTAGTTAGTAGGTAGTAAAACTAGGGTAGTTTTTAGCAAGCTCAAGGGCTTGCTAACTGGGGGTAGTATCAACTTTTCACAAGCACTTCCATCGATTTCGATCTTTGTAAAGAGCCAAACCGTACAATTTGATACAGCGGTTCGTCTGTCGCAGAATTCGCGCGCGTCTCACAACCAGGGTTGCATAAAAAATGTCAACAAAAAATAGCTTTTTTTTAAATCCAGCAACCCTGTCACAACTCTACAAGCGTTCTCTACATCGCGCAGACAGCGGCTGAAGTGGGAAACCGTAGCGGGCCCGGCAGCATCGGCAGCATCAGCCACTTAGCACATCGCCATGGCGGTCCCTTCAGCAGCTGTTGTTTTTGTTGTGGTGTGGGCCGGCTTCACTGATTCCGATACTTGTCGGAGAAGCTGTCGGTGTCGCTTGTCGCCGTCGCTGCTCAGCGCCTTGTCCTTCTGGGTGGAGGATGGTCGCGCTACCCGGCCGCGCTCGTCTGGGTCGCCCGAAGGCGGAGTGCCACCCAGGCGTTAAAGGTTCACGACATTACCGCTTCACCGCGTCGAGGACGGAAACGACTGACTGACTGACCCGACTGAGGACGATAGGTATAAATGGTGCACAGCGTGCACGACGTCGTAAACATGAGCCTGTACCCGCTGATCAACAGCGGGCAGCAGCAGCGAGATTGCCAGATCGCGATAACGACCGACCCCACTTTTCCGATTGCGAATCTATGGTTTGACAGAGCCGGCCGCTTTCTCCACTTGACGGATTGACCGCTCCGCCTGCCTCTCAGTAGCTGCTGCTCGTCACACTTACGGCGGCGTCGTAATGCATTCGAAAATGCGCGCACAATCTCTCTGTTCATGCAGCATCGCTGCGAGACGGGGCGTCCCGAGAGTTCCACCCAGAGAGTTTGAGCACTGAGATCAATGCAATACTGCAGTACGGTAATAAGTAAATTCAATCTGCGTAATTGTGTGTTCGTGATCGTGATGTTTGAAAATCGTCGTCAAACGGAATTAATTGTCAACAGTCGTCATAATGGCCATAATGTCGACAGGCTTGCTCGTTTCGACTCGTCGGCGGCCTCGGCGACCGCGGGCGCTTGTCGACAGGCTTGCTCGTTTTGACTCGTCGGCGGCCTCGGCGACCGCGGGCGCTTGTCGACAGGCTTGCTCGTTTCGACTCGTCGGCGGCCTCGGCGACCGCGGGCGCTTGTCGACAGGCTTGCTCGTTTCGACTCGTCGGCGGCCTCGGCGACCGCGGGCGCTTGTCGACAGGCTTGCTCGTTTCGACTCGTCGGCGGCCTCGGCGACCGCGGGCGCTTGTCGACAGGCTTGCTCGTTTCGACTCGTCGGCGGCCTCGGCGACCGCGGGCGCTTGTCGACAGGCTTGCTCGATTCGACTCGTCGGCGGCCTCGGCGACCGCGGGCGCTTGTCGACAGGCTTGCTCGTTTCGACTCGTCGGCGGCCTCGGCGACCGCGGGCGCTTGTCGACAGTCGTTTCGTCGTTTTCATCGTTCGTCAGTCAGTTTCATCCAGTCGTTTCGTCCATTAAGCACGTGCGGTGCGGATGAGTAATACCGCCGTTGAATACCGCCATTAACTTCTGTGCTATCAGGGTGTACGCGTCAGCGTACAACCCTAATATGTGACGACTTCTGAATGCGGGTTTTTGAATTTTCGATCGCCTATAACTTTTGATTGCCTGAACGGATTTCGGCGCGTTATGGCTCAAATAAACCGCCTTCTTCTGGGGCATCGAACGCGCCATAACGCGTTTCCTTGTTTTACTGAATGGGGTCAGTAGTTCCAAAAATGTTTCGCAAACGCGTCTTTTTTTTTTCATGTTCTCTGCCACTTTTTTGGAGCGCCGCTCGCGAACGCCAAGAGCGATTGGCCTGAAACTTGGCGTGTAAGCGCGACCCATGATGGCATTTTCAACATGCAAAGCATTTGCCTCTAGGTCCTACCAGTGTTGAGTTATGGCCGATTTTCCCCGTTTTTTTGGACATAAGTCGTTTTTTTGGCCAAAATTTTGTGCGCTATAGGCGCCTCAACCGCTCATCGCAGAGATTTGCTATAATGGTGAAAGTTGATCGCCTAGACATGTAGCATTGTACTTTCAACAAATTGGGCGCGACCAGTGTCTATATCGACAATGGCGATTTTTTTTATAGTTCCGACAAGAGTAAAACTCCAAAAAATGCCATGTAAACCCCCAATTTTTTTTTATTTTCGTGAACAATACGTCAAGGCGAGTCATCGGTGGTCAATGTTTTTAAAGTTTCATCACTGGATAATGAGATATGAGCTCCTGAACCTTCGAAAAATGATTTTATTTTTAATTTTTTTTTTTATAATTTTTTTGTTAAATTAATCGGCATGAAACTTTGCAAACATATGCTGTATACAATCAGAAATTAATCCCCCAAATGGATTCTTCCTAAATGCCCACAATCTTGAGATCCGGAACACTTAGTAATGTTGCGTCTTGGACAACAAATCGAGAGGTCGCGGGTTCGACTCCCGCTGGCGTCTCTGCCATCTCTTAAAAACCAATCAATATTGCGTTACCCCAGTGTCCCTTCCTGCCCCACCCATGTTGTTCCCATGAACCACCCTGCATTTTTTTCAGTTTTTTCGTTTTTCTTTTCAGATGTTAAAATGTTTTTTGGCTGACTTCAAGTGCTTTTGGGATGTGCACTCTCATGTGCAACCTCACAAGGCACACATTCACGCACGCACGCACGCACGCACACACACACACGCACGCACGCACGCACGCACGCACGCACGCACGCACGCACGCACTGACGCACGCACGCACGCACGCACGCACGTCCACCCGCACTCTTGCATGCGCGCACGCACACACCGACGCACGCAAGCACGCCCGCACTCTCGCATGCACGCACTCGCGCACGCACGCACGCACGCACGCACGCACGCACGCACACACGCACGCACGCACGCCTGCACTCTCGCACGAACGCACACACGCACGCACGCACGCACGCACGCACGCACGCAAGCACGCACTGACGCACTCTCGCACGCACGAACGCACGCACGCGCGCACGCACGCACGCACGCACGCACGCACGCACGCACGCACGCACGCACGCACGCACGCACTTTCGTACGCATGCACGCACGCGCGCACGCACGCACGCACGCATGCACGCACGCACGCCGTAGTTGACCACCATCTTGGCCGCGCAGAGGGTCGCATAGGACGCGTCCTCAACGAGCATGCTGGTTGTGGTGGCGTCCTCGTGGTCGGGCTTGGGGTAACGAGCGCGTCATGCGCCACTCGCTGGTGTTCAGCCCCTGATTCTGTAACTCGAGGAGTTGCAGCACGTCCTTGGTGTTCGAGACGTTGCCCAGGAAGGAAGGTGTTTGTAAAGAAATTCTACAGTTTTGAACTTGTACACTGTACACATTTAATACGACGTTTCGGCTACAACACCCCCTCCCCCCACAGAATGGTCTCTGGCGTCCCCCCCCCCACCCACTTCAAAAACCCGGTTACATGTATGCTACTGTGGTAGGGAAACTCACGCCCCCTGTGTGGGTGCACCTTGTTTGCACTCGAAATCCGTGCACGCGTGGGAGCACATTTCGTACATATCAATACGAAAAAACACTGTATTAAGGAAAAATTTGCAGGCAGCTGCAAAAAAGGGGAATATGTGACTTCCGTAGAGCTGAAGTCCACTTTGAAAAAAGATTGTATAAATAAGAGCATTGCAGTGGAGTCCACTTTGAAAAACGATTGTATAACAGCATTGCAGTTGATGTGGAGTCCATTTTGAAAAACGATTGTATAAGAGCATGCAATGGTATGAACAATCAATTTGCTTGTCACATATTCGGCGTTTTTAGCGTGAGCTTCTTTGGCATATTTGATTTCGGACAACAGTCATTCTAGTGACATCACTGTTGCCCAGCTAAAAGTGACACACACCACTGCCCTACGCACATTGCAGATAGAACTAAAAACCATAAGCGCAACTGGACTCTTGGTGTGGTGTGGTATGTATTTCGATGCTGCTGATTACGGATTCTCAAAGGACAGGTAAATGATAAGTTTCAAAACGGTAATGTAGATTGTGTTTGTAGAACAGCTCCTTAAATTATACCTGAAGTGCCTGTTGTGCATATTCTCCATCCATTAACACAACAAATTTCTGTTACTGTGCTTCAAAGAATCAGTTATCCCAATTCCAGACTGCACGTATGTTTGCAGAATAGAACAATTTGTAGGTATCGTAATTCGAACTGTGGTACAATCAAAATATTCTATTCATTGGATCATCATTTCCAACTTACAAAATATTTGAGTGTCTATGTACGTACGTGCGTGTGTGCGCGTGTGTGTGTGTGCGTAGGTAGATATGCGCTTTTCCTAGTATGCTAAGTGCCACTGTATTCTGTCATCATGTAGCGAGCGCTAAAAACGCCGAATATGTGACAAGCAAATTGATTGTTCATACCATTGCATGCTCTTATACAATCGTTTTTCAAAATGGACTCCACATCAACTGCAATGCTGTTATACAATCGTTTTTCAAAGTGGACTCCACTGCAATGCTCTTATTTATACAATCTTTTTTCAAAGTGGACTTCAGCTCTACGGAAGTCACATATTCCCCTTTTTTGCAGCTGCCTGCAAATTTTTCCTTAATAACTTGTCGTGTACTATTCAAGCATTTACTTCCAAGAATTTCTTACTGCATACTTAAAAAAAAAACGTTACCGTACGCACAATCCAGTGTCCCGTCTTAACGCTCAAAGTAGTGGGTGGAACTATCGAGACCTCCCCGCTGCGAGACCATGCCTTTATTCGGAGGTAGTAAGTAGTTGCAACTACCTAGTATTTACTATAGTTAGAACTTGTTTATGAATGCCAACTTTGAGAAAGTTCTAACTATAGTTGCAACTACCTAGTATTTTCTATAGTTGCAACTAGGTAGTAAGTACTTTGTTTATGAATTCGGGCCTAGGTTGAGGCATAGTCGTGCCTAGCGCGATGGGGGATTGGTTGGGGGGGGGGCAGAAATGTCCTAGGTTATCAAATTGCGACACCTCCTCTACTCAACTACTCGGGACGTCGTTTACTATTGTAAAAATACGGTCAACATTTTATCATTCTGTGGCTGGAGAGATTGAGAGAAAAAGGACATTGACGGGGGGGGGAATAATTCCGCCCCGGGGGTCGTTAGTCGGGAGTACAACCCCCCCCCCCCCTAATCTTGTGACTGTCAGTACAAGCTGAGAGATTTTTTGCTGCTATAGTGCCAATGTGCTCTCCCATGATGGACCTTCGCGTAGGTACATATTTTATTTATGCTCTACCTCCCATTCACTGTGTCCGTGTCCTGCGACCGTCCTCGTGACCCTTAAGAGGACTGACCATCTTGCGAATGCGAAGAACACGCGCGCACGCACGCGCGCACGCACGCATGCGCGCCTGTACAATTAGCAACCGTTAATTAATTCTCCGAAGAACGCCCCCCCCCCCCCGAACGACGGGTGCCCCTTCAATGAACGCCCGGTGTAGAGGGTGAGTTGAAGCCCCCGGCCACAATGCTTTCTTCAGCCTCAACCCCTAAAATCTACTTAGTAGTTAGCGTATACTTAGTAGTGAGTGTGTGATAGTGTGACGTAATGTTGTGAGTGTGTGTGGTGACTGAGTAATATTTAATGTATTTAATGGATTTCACCGACAAATTGGGAGACTTGACTTCTGCTTTTGTTTTGGCTCCGAAATACTGTCGACACGAGCCACCGTATCTCCTCTTGTCGGCGCATTCACGCAAATGGCGCAATTTCGACTTTTCCATTTTTTTTCGAAACCGAATATCATGGAAGTTTCGCCTTCGAATTCGGTCGACGATGCGTACGACGCCCTCCTGCGCCTGCAGGGCTTTGATCCTAATGAGGAAGAGAGCACTCTAGAAGAAATTTTACTGGAGGACGCCAAAACCTTTTTGGAATTTGTCAAAATTCCGAAAAATTCGCGATGGCTTCAACTTTGGCCCTACATTCTTGAGAATTCCTCCACGCTTTCGGCCGGCGAAGGCCTAGAACGAAAGCTGAAGGCCCTTCTGGCCGAATCCGTTGAAAAACGGTCGAAATTTACGCTTTCCAACGCCGATATTGACTATCTCCTTGAAGAAACCAATTTCTCCGCCGAATTTGTCAAAATTCTGCAGGAAATTCGCGCCGTGCACTGCGTGGCAACGAAAATTGGGAAATTCGGCACCAATTGTAGAATATTTGAATTTTCCAAAGGCGCGGAAATCGTAAATATTCGCCTGAGCAAGCGCGCCGCGTTGGCAGCCGTCTGCAGAGACAACAGCTCGCTAATCGAAATCTACCAGCTGAGGGCCGATTTTCCCGGTACGCTTTCACGCGTTATGAGGTTACTTTCCATCCGGGGGGGGGGGTGCCCCTCCGCGGTTTGTCGTGTTCAGTTTTTGCGCCATCGCCGCCACTCGCCAACGCGCCGGCGGATTTGCATCAAAATTGGTGGCTAAGTAGGAAATTTCACGGGCTACAAGATGGCGTTAACAGTTTCTAGCCGCTTTTGGAATTTTCGCGAGAACAGTCGCATTCTTCTGTCGCGGTGTAAAAAAGGCGCTTTACAGTAAATTTATAGCCAGCGTAAAAGTTTATATTAAAGGCCAAATTTAAAAATCTAAAAGACTAGGATTACGGGTATTGCCCTGAAGTTAATTTCATCCCATTATAGCTCCGCTCCAGCACGCACCCAGATGGCAGGCCAGAGCGAAAACTGAAAATCCACTTTTCGCGCCATTTGGTACCAAAACTTTAAACGTCCATTTCTAATAAAAAAATAGTTCAAATTAAAACAAATATGGGCTATGAATAACCGCCTCGACGCCCTCTTTCGAATGCCGCATAGCGCGCCGCGCTCCGACCTACGGTTCAACCGCACGGCGCCTGTAAGCGGTCTCGGGTGCCAAAATCGGTCAAAAATACAAATCTTCTGATTTCAGGTTCTCAGCGCTGGGGAGGGGAGATTCGAAAATCCGCTCGACAAAAAAGTTTTCTACCTACCTCGACTACGAACCACGAAAATCTCATCGCTGGGCGATACAGCATGCAGAGCCTGGCTCATCCAAAAGGTGTGTTTTTGTCCCATTTTCCATTGTAATTGCAATCTTTTAAGTCTATTTTCTTACGCGTTTGTTAATTATATCCAAAACGCTTCTGCAATTTAGATTCGCCTCATCATGCTGAACAACCGGACGTGGATCGACCAGGTTTGGAAACTTTTTATTTTCTTGAGTTTTGAGCACCCCAATTCTGGAAGTTGGAATAACTACAAAAAATAAAAAGTTTCCAAACCTGGTCGAATCGCACGTCCGGTTGTTCAGCATGATGAGGCGAATCTAAATTGCACAACCGTTTTGGATATAATTAACAAACGCGTGAGAAAATAGACTTAAAAGATTGCAATTACAATGGAAAATGGACAAAAACACACCTTTTGGACTAGCCAGGTCTGCATGCTTATCGCCCAGCGATGAGATTTTCGTGGTTCGTAGTCGAGGTAGGTAGAAAACTTTTTGTCGAGCGGATTTTCGAATCTCCTCCCCAGCGCTGAGAACCTGAACTCAGAAGATTTGTATTTTTGACCGATTTTGGCACCCGAGACCGCTTACAGGCGCCGTGCGGTTGAACCGTAGGTCGGAGCGCGGCGCGCTATGCGGCATTCGAAAGAGGACGTCGAGGCGGTTATACATAGCCCATATTTGTTTTAATTTGAACTATTTTTTTATTAGAAATGGACGTTTAAAGTTTTGGTACCAAATGGCGCGAAAAGTGGATTTTCAGTTTTCGCTCTGGCCTGCCATCTGGGTGCGTGCTGGAGCGGAGCTATAATGGGATGAAATTAACTTCAGGGCAATACCCGTAATCCTAGTCTTTTAGATTTTTAAATTTGGCCTTTAATAAAAACTTTTACGCTGGGCATAAATTTACTGTAAAGCGCGTTCTTTTACACCGCGACAGAAGAATGCGACTGTTCTCGCGAAAATTCAAAAAGCGGCTAGAAACTGTTAACGCCATCTTGTAGCCCGTGAAATTTCCTACTTAGCCACCAATTTTGATGCAAATCCGCCGGCGCGTTGGCGAGTGGCGGCGAGTGCGCAAAAACTGAACACGCGCGCCCATTATAAAAGCGCGGAGTGGCACCCCCCCCCCCCCTGCTTTCCATTAAGGAATTTTTTTTGAGGGTTTGAGACCGAAGTCTCAGCTCAGGCGAGAGGGGGACCGAGGGGTCCTTGGTTACCTCTGCCTCATACAAGATCGATTCTCAATGAGAACTGCGATCAGGGGGCTTTTTGCGTGAGCCCCTTGCCCAAGGGGGTTACTGTTATTGGCAATCTTGCCACGCTGAGGATTGAACCCCGCACCTTGCGGTTTGGAGCCAACGCCTTAGCCCAACTGCGCAAAGAGCCGAAATTGCAATTGTATTGTGTACGGGCCGGAATAAAAAAAAAGCGAGAAAAATGAAATAATACTAACAAACAACTTTCCCCACCAACCCAACCGTCCCACACTAGACATAATCGCCTAGTCTGGAATCTGGACCATACATGTAACTGGGGGGGGGGGGGGGGGGGGGGGGTTGCCCGCCCCCCAGCCAGAATTTTACCCCTACCCAGCCCCCCCCCCCCCCCCCCCCCCCCCCAGAATTTTCCTGAAGTTTTCCAACTTGCCACCAATTGTACAAAGTAGTGTACTTTTTGCCTTTCTCAGTGTATTTTGGCCTTAAAACAGCTAAATAACGCTATTTATAGCCTATTTTAAGGCATTTTTGACCTATTTTTGCCTGAAAAGTGCCTATTTAGACACTATTTTGGAACATTTTTTCCCTTCTGGGACCCCCTCCCTCTTCAAATCTGAGTACCCCCCCCCCCCCCCCACGCCCCCCCCCCCCCCAGAAGTCTCTCAGACCCCCCCCCCCCCCACTTCAAAAACCCCGTTACATGTATGATCTGGACTACGGTCCAGAAGTGCATTACAAAAATTTGTTATTAATTTACGAAAAATGCATCTTTAAAAAATCACTTTTTTAATCGTGCAACCCTGCTCAGATCCCCCCGTTTCCAATTCATGAATTCATGAATTCTTGAATTACATTACTTTACTTTTCTCGATTTAGACGGGTTGTGGTCGGAGCAGCAAACACTCGACCGGCTGCCCCAATTTCGAGAGGCCTTCCCCAGAGAAGAGCACGTTTTAAAAAGAAAAGCCAGAAATTGCGGTTTTAGCGAAGTGAATCGCAATGGAGCGCCAATGAGAGCGCTGTATGGACATTCTGGGTACTGGTTGCATGCTTTCCAGACAGCAGGCTGTGGTGAAACCCCCCCCCCCCTCCGGAACCCTCTAGAGACCCCCTGGCCTTCAATCAGACCCAATCAGCGGGCAGCCATATGCTTTGAGGTAGGAGGCAAAGGTGCGCTGGAGTGGCGGTGGGGGGGATACATGTAACCGGGTTTTTGAAGGGGGGGGGGGAGGGTCGGAGACCATCCTGGGGGGGCATACCTGTAACTGGGTTTGGAAGAGTGGGGGGGAGTAAATGGCCAAATTCGGGGGGGGCTTTGTCTGGAGCAAAAAGTGGGGGGGGTAGCCGGCCATTTTTTGAGTTATACTGGTACTTTTTGGTCAAAAATGGGTCTAAACTGTGTTATTTAGCTGTTTTATGGTCATATAACACTGAAAAGCACTGAAATACACCAACATTTACTCAACCTCCTTGTAACATCAACCTCCTTGCCATAGGCCCAACCCGGAATTTTGGCGTGTAAGCGCCGGGTGGTGCGGACCCAAAAGGTTGGGGGCTCTTCCCCTCTTCGAATTTCAGTTTGACTAGAATGGAAAAGTTCATTTGTTTTTGTCTTCTCAAAACATGTTTCGCGGTCACTATAACCGTCACTTATGGTTGTAGGTCTACTAATCTGTCCTTGACTAATTTGTCGTTGGATCGGGGGGGGGGGACAACGCTCAGAGGCTGCCATCTTCCATGACGCCTTCGTTATTTATTTCGCTAACTTATTTTTATTTTTATTTTTTTTTAGGTTTGCAAATGGCTTGTTGCACAGTTCATTCTCTATTGCCATATCATTTCGCATTTTATATTCCCTAGCCAAAGAGCTTCGAAGGAGCGCCAGCTATAATCTAGAGCAGCGACGGCACGAGAAAATCCATTGAGAGGGAAGTGCTCGATCTAGTGGCTCCATCAAGAATCGAACCCAGCCTTGAGCTTGTTAATTGAAATCTTAAAAAAAAATTAAAAAAAAAAAATTGAAATATAAATTGAAAAATTGAAATCTTTGCACATAGGCGCGTGTACGAGAGCGACTTTGTGCACGTGGAGGACGCGCCGCGTCTGCTACTGAGCTGCTCGCACGACGCGACCGTTCGACTCTTTGACCTGCAGTCCGGCGCCAATTTGTTTGCGTACAAAGGTGCGTGCGTGCCGGTGCGTGAGTGTGTGCCGGTGCGTGCGTGCCGGTGCGTGAGTGTGTGCCGGTGCGTGCGTGCCGGTGCGTGCCGGCGCGTGCGTGCGTGTCGGTGCGTATGTGCGTGCCGGTGCGTGCGTGCCGGTGCGTGCGCGCGTGCCGGTGCGTGCGCCCGTGCGTGCGTGCTGGTGCGTGCGTGGGTGCGTGCCGGTGCGTGCGATGCGTCTGTGCGTGCACGCGTGCGTGCGTGCCTGTGCGTGCCGGTGCGTGCGAGTGCGTGCGTGCGTGCCGGTGCGCGCGTGCGTGCCGGTGCGTGCGTGCGTGCCGGTGCGCGCGTGCGTGCCGGTGCGTGTGCGCGTGCTACTCTACTCATATCGCCCTGTCCCAGGCACGACAGAGCCCCAGTGGCGTCTCTCGGTGCTCGAGCGTTACGGTCGTTTCGCCACCGTCTCTGCGGGGGGCGTGGCCTCCATCTACGCGTTGGAGGGCAGCGCCACGCCCCTGCGACGCCTGGCCAATGAACGGGCGGCCACCAGCGTCCATCTCTATGGACGTGGGGCAGAGCTGTGCGCTTGCGGTCTCGCCGACGGCCTACTCTGCGTCTGGGACCTCAGGCACGCACTGGCACGCACGCACCGGCACGCACAGGCACGCACGCACCCACCGCACGCACGCACGCACAGGCGCACCGCACGCACAGGCACGCATGCACCGGCACACACGCACCGGCACGCATGCACTGGCACGCACGCACGCACTGGCGCGCACGCACGCACTGGCACGCACGCGCGCGCACTTTTCTCGTTCTAATAGCCTCTCAATCACAATGCAGAGTGGCGGGGGAGGTGGAGTTTGCCGAGCACTCCTCTCTCAAGGATGGAATCTGGCGTATTGCTCACAATTCCGACTTTGTGGGCGCGGACGATCTGATCCTAACCGACTTTCACGGGAATTTATGCAAATTCGACGCGCGCAAAGCGCAAATGCTCCCCGTTACGGTAGCGGAATGTTCGGGAAAAGAGGAGGCAGCGGCGGCGCTGCACAAAGACAGAATTACGGGGTTACGGTATGGGGCGGCCGGCGAGGTCGTGAGGTGAGGATTTGGTGACGCCTGGTCGCACACGCACGCACGCACGCACGCACACACACACACACACACGCACACACACACACGTGTCTAGAATTGAGAGATTTCGGACTGAAATAGCGTCAAAATGGCTGTATGCAAAGGAACTATGTCGTATATGCAAATTCAGCTGCTCTCTGGACGGCACCGTATGCTTGGCCACCCTGGATGGCGACCAGCGGATTACTGTAGAGCGGAGATTCGAATCCGAGCAATGCGCGCCCATCTTTGACGTAACGGAAAGAGTGGAAAATCTGCGCTATTTCGACGGTCACATTGCGGCCTGCGTTAGAGAGTGATGGCGCGCTGTTATTTTGGTACGTAAAAACATTTGCATTACGTAAACCCATTTGCTCCGTCACCCCCCCCCCCGCCACTGTCATATGTACCCCCCCCCTCCAGACCGGTTTCAGCATACCAGTTGCTGGGGGGGGGTGGGTGGGGGTTACCATCCCCACAATATTTAAAACACCCACCAAAACTTCCCAGAATATTTTCAAGGGATTTTCACCCTGTTTAAAACGATAACAGTGAGTAAATGTTGGTGTCTTTCAGGGCTTTTCAGTGCTATATGACCATAAAACAGCTAAATAAAACGGTTTAGACGAGACGCTATTTGTACACATTTTTTGACCAAAAAGTACCGGTATAACTCAAAGAATGGTCACCCCCCACTTTTTGCTCCAGACGCTTGCAGGTATGTTAATAGGGTCTAATGGGAAAATTCTGGGGTGGTGGCTTCTGGCGTGGGTGCTGGAAAAATTGCCCCCCCCACTTTCAGGTATGAATTGTGCGTATGTATATGTTGGAGTTTACTTTTGCTCGCCACGCCGCTAAAACTAAAACACGCCGCTAAAAAAGCGCCAAAGAACTTTATGGGCAGGTGCTCCTGTCAGTTGTGGGACGCCCATCTCAAAAAAAAAGAGGAAAAAAGCGTACAACACCGGGGGTTCCCAGGCCGTCTCCGATCCAAGTACTAACCCGGCCCGACAGTGCTTGACTTGCCAGATCGGACGGGATGGCGTACTCTCACCGTGGTATGGTCGTACGCACTGCACTCTCTCTACTCCACACTTTTCTCTGTCGCGGCCTTTCTCGGTGAGAAGACGCGCCAAAAGATCTCATGTTGCATGTCGCATGTACACGGTGTACGGTACACTGCAGTCGCGTCGTTGGCTGGCTCGGGGTCATCCTTCGAGAGTTGTTGTTGTTGTTGTTGTTGTTGTTGTTGTTGTTGTTGTTGTTGGATCAGGGCAACGCCAGGAGGGGAGACGGAAAAAAGCCCGCTGAAAAAAGCCCGTCGGAAAAAAGCCCGCTGAAAAAAGCCCGCCAGAAAAAAGCCCTCCAGGAAAAAAGCCCGCTGGAAATATGCCCGCCAGAAATTTTCTGCTTTAATTTCGCCTCTAGTTTTAATCGCTTTCTTCTGTTTCATATCTGCTTTGCTCTGCTTGTCTCCTTTTTCCGGCCATCGTCTGTGCTGCTGCGGCCATGCTTTTGCAGAAGGGCAGGGACTGGACTGGAGAAGCGCGCCTTCGGCGGCTAGCTGCGCCATTCGCTTCAGGAGTCGCCTCTAGGCGTCCGAAGGCGGCCGCGCCTGTGGTGCGCGGAGATCAGACAATCACGCGTCTGACGTGGACGTGATGCAGGCGACTGCGGACTTGTCGGCGGCGGCTGTCAGAGGTCAGCTGTCTTCTTACGCTGGAGTCGCTGCAGAAGACGGTGCGCAACAAACGCAAGCACGAGGAGTAGGTGAGGTGCCCCGGGCTCACCGAACCTGAACGACCTCGTCATTCCACAGCAGTGGACGACATACGAGAAAGTGACAGGTCGACAGGAGCCTGGCATCAATGGCAGGCAATTTGGTCGCATACTCGCGTCCACCCGTTGGTGTACGCGCTGTTGCCTGACATAAGGCAGACGACGTATACGAGCTGCTGTTGGAGACGCTGCGCAATCTCAACCCGAACCTCTCAAGACTGAGGAGAGTGCCGCCTTTCCCAATGTGCAGACGCTGGCTCCTTCTTCCACCAGTCGACGAAGTGAGCAGCGTCCAACTCGCCTCCCTCTACACCAACAACGCCAAATTTGGCCTGCTCATTCGGCAGATTCATTTCAGCGCTAGCGCTGGCCCTTGTCCCTGTTGGCAACCGTGGATGCGAGAAGTGACACCCTCACCACACACGCATTCTCTGGCGGGCATTTTTCCAGCGGGCTTTTTTCCTGGAGGGTTTTTTTCTGGCGGGCTTTTTTCGGCGGGCTTTTTTCCGACGGGCTTTTTTCAGCGGGCTTTTTTCCTAGATCCCTTAGGAGGCCGTCAATGGCCCATATAGCATACCCATCTTCATGACGCCTTCCCGTCTAGAGCCTCAGAATCAGAATTACCCAAAGACATTCGGAAGAACGCCATCTGTAGTCTACTAGGGCAGAACCATCAAGAATCGAAGCCAGAACCGTGCGCGCAAGAGGCCGATTCTCTACCACTAGACCATCCTTCGAGACGAAGTAAAAGTCATCGCTGACGAGCACCGAGCAGCACTTGCTTGTTTGACTTGGCCCAGCATGTTTACCTTGAGCCACGTTTGCTGAGTCGACGACGATGTGCTACGGTGGCGTTTGCGCATTGGACTATCAACCAGTTTTTTGTTCGTGCGAATCTAACAACGGTGCACTCTGGCGGAACAACAAGCGCAGCTTGTTGTTGTTGTTCAGCGCGGCGCTGACGGCACACGACACCGCACAACACGCACACACACGCTGTCACGCTCAATCGCGATACCTAGGCCTCACTGCCATTGCTCGATGCGCTTTCGCTCGGCAAGACAGCTGCTGCGCGATGTCCCTGTCCGTAAAGGATGCGTGCGTGCGTGCGTGCGTGCGTGCGTGCGTGCGTGAAGGCTGCTAGCATAACGCGCGTGTTTGGGGCCCCTCTTGTCCACGATAACGAAGTGTTCCGCGCATCGACTCGTCGGGCGTCCTGAGCGCAAACGGAACGCAAGCAAGCGGGCTTTTTCACCGCGAGCACAGCCAAAAATGGCGAGTAGTCAGCAGCAGCAGCAGCAGCAGAGCAGAGAAACGTTCAAGAGCTTTTGGACGTCCTTCGGCAAGTTCCCCTGCAACGAGGCGATGATGCTCAACGTGGGCGCCAAGGAGATCGAGGAGAAGGACAGGAGTGACGTCATCACAGCCCTGCCCGAGCTGCGAAGCAAGAGAGTGCTGGAGCTGGGCGCCGGCATCGGGTCAGGAGGCGCGCTCAACCATTTTTTTTTAATTCCAATTACTTCGCCTCTCTCATTTTACAGCAAACGCGTGGACTAGGTACGCAAAATGCGCACAGCGAAAGTGCTCGCATCGGAAACCGACTAGAGACGCTACAAAAAATTGCCCGATTTGACTGCTAAACAAGCTCCATCCGTTGAATTTTTTGGAAATCTTTATGTTGAAATTACAGAAGCTTTCTCCAACAGTACCCCAGCCAAGTTGGCCGTCTCATGCCCTCGGGGCATCCATAAACGTGTACATACATCGTGTATGTATCACATCTCTTGCGATTCCCAAAAGCTGCAGCCTTTCTTTAAATTTTAGTCGTTTTACCACCGAACTAGCTAAGCAAGCCGAGCGAGTCGAGGCTAGCGACTTCGTCGAGGAATTTATCGCGCAGAACAAGGCGACAAATGGCCATCTTCCGAATGTCACCTTCAAAGTTGGCGACGTCGCTCACTCGCAGCACGCCGGAAACAGGTTTGAATATGGCTACCGTATTCTTCCAATAGTGCCCACATGAGAGGTGGAAGTGGGCATATTTGGCTAGGTGCGGTAGTGTGAGCCTTCCCTAAACGCTGACAGTACCGCTCGAATAGGAGCAGCGCATGGCGCAGTGGTAGAGAATCGGTCCTCCTGCGCGCACGCTTCTGGGTTCGATTCTTGATGGATCCACTACTTCCCTCTTCACTGATTTTCTCGTGCCGTCGCTGCCCTAGATTACAGATGGCTTTCTTCCTCCTCCTTCCTCCAAATGTCTTTCGCTAACTATGCGGCTCTAGACGCCGGTAAGGCGTCATGGAGATGGGTATGCTACCTGTATATGAGCCATTGAAGTCCTCCTAGCGTCGCCCCAAATCCAACAACAGCAATGCCGCTCGCATTGCCCAGGACAACAGAAAAATTGCATTAACTAGGCGCAAAGGCGCTGACAGCAATTCTCAAGCGATATCCCTATCAGTATCAGTATCTTCTGGAACCTTCCAGCTTCGATTTGATCTTCACGAACTGGCTCTTCATGTACTTTTCCGACGCGGAACTGCAGTCCTTACTGAAGCGGACGCTCCCTTGGCTGGACGACGGAGGATTCCTTCACGCCCGCGAGTCCTGTTCGGACGTCGCAAAGACCATGCGCGGTATAGTCACTGTTTCACTGCATGATGTTGTTGTTGTTGTTGGATTAGAGGCCACGCTAGGAGGCCGTCAATGACACCCATCCCCATGACTCCTTCCCGTCTAGAGCCGTGTAATTAGCCAAAGACGTTCGGCAGAACGCCATCTATAATCTAGGACAGCGACGACACGAGAAGATCCATTGAGAGGGAAGTGCTCGATCTAGTGGATCCATCAAGAATCGAACCCAGAGACACCGTGCGCGCAAGAGGCCGATTCTCTACCACAAGACCATACGCTGCCCGTTTCACATGGTGGTCGGTGTTCGTTTGCCTGGGGGCTGTCATTTCATAAATCAGTTTCAAATGTTTTTATTGCGTTTAATTGATAGTACCTTCAAAAATTTTAAGTTTTCCTTCTACATGTTGCGATATTTAACGTTTTAAAGGTTCTATTGTTTTATCGCGGTTTTTTTAGAAGCCGACGTTGCACTGCTAGCAGAAATCACCGGATCCACAGACAATCCCACCATTTATCGATCCGTCCAGCAATATATGGACGTCTTTCAGGCGAGTATTGCTTTAACGCTGGAATGGTGTATACCAATGTGGATTAACGCTATAGTAACTAACTACTCAGCTGAATGAAGCATAACTCTCTGAACAAAGCTCTGGTAATCCCTCCAATAGAAGCCACCCCCCCCCCCCCGCCCAAGTTGGACTGCTTGTTATGCTGTTTGCCTTGGTAGTAGTAGGCACATGTAGACGGTGTATACACTGTTACATTCATTTACAAATGAATTCTAGTAAATCCAGTAGATCAAATGAACCTAATAAAAGCTCATATATCCACCCACCCAAATGCGGCTGGTTTAAGAAAGTTCGCTGCACGGACGACACTTCCGGACGAGAATTTGCATACGAGGTGTTGTGGGCAAAGTCCGTGCCCACATATATCGAATTCTATGACAACTGGCGTCAAGTGCACTTTTTGCTGCGAAAAGTCGAAACGGCGCAAAACGGTTGTGTCGCGGACAGCGAGGATGGTGAACGAAAAGTGGCGAATCGTGAACATAGTAAGGAGCTAGCTGAGGTGAGAAGTCGGTTTTCGGTGGCATGCGCGCGCGCGCGCACGCACGCACGCACGCACGCACGCACGCACGCACGCACGCACGCACGCACGCACGCACGCACGCACGCACGCACGCACGCACGCACGCACGCACGCACGCGCGCACGCACGCACGCACGCACGCACGCACGCACGCACCGGCACGCACCCACGGGCACGCACGCACGCACGCACGCACGCACGCACGCACGCACGCACGCACGCGCGCACGCGCGCGCACGCACGCACGCACGCACGCACCGGCACGCATGCACTGGCACGCACGCACGCACGCGCGCGCGCACGCCAAGCACGCCAAGCACGGACTGCAAGACGATGCTATTCAGCAACTCGTGTCGAATGGAGCGTTATCGGACTCGAGCAGCGTGATGATTGCGAATTGCGGTTTGTCACACTATTTGGACGCAACGACAATCTGCCAGGTATCTATGGAAACAACAGTCTCTCATGTGTTGATCGATAGTGTCATTTTTGTGGAGTAAATATGTAGTTTATCATTTTTGTTGTTTAATTTTGCTGGTACTGTTGGTCTAACGTCAAAATTGATAAATCCAATCAAAACCGAAGCTGTTTTTTTTCCTGTTCAGAGCCTGGAATGTAGGACGATGTGTTTGACTGATCGCGCCGAAATTTTCTGTGCCGAATTAGAAGCGGTGCAAGAGAAACAAGAGAAAAGGTCGAGGTTCTACTTCTCGACTTTAAGGAACTTACAGTTGAATTTGGCCCCGATGAAGCAATCATTCGACGCAGTTGTTACTGCCGTGGATAACTGCGATACAGACGACATGGCTCGCCATATTCAAGAAGTTGCCGAAATCGCCAAGGTTGGCGAGCGTGCTTGCGTGCGTGCCTGCGTGCGTGCGTGTGTGCGTGGGTGCATTTGTTAAAGCTCCCTCCGAAATTTAGATCGTTTTAAACAGCGGAAAGCTGTTCGTACTCGTCACCGCTGAATGCGACCCTTCGTTCATTGCTAGGGTATGGAAATGAGAATGTTGTCGTAATACGCAAAACGCTTGCGTTTTTTGTTCTACTAACTTGTCAGGTTGTGTGCTATCTTGATTCAGTCTGAATTTACGTAAACATCGGGTGCTGTAAATCGAAATTTCTAAATAGCCTTTCCAGAACGCCGTTGTAGTGGCAATTATTATTAATTTAACGAGAAAAAAGTATTTATCGGTTCTGAAAGTACTCTTCTTCAGCTGTTCAAAACGACCAAACACAAGATTTTGCCGGGCGGTGAAAAGAGAAACAGCTCAACAGTGATTGAAGTCGAAATTTAGCTACCTGCAGTCATAGACCTGACACGACATCGATTGCTATTTCTGGCTTTATAGAAAACGGTGGTTCTTTTTGAGGTTTTTTTACGCATATTGCGTTGGGTTGTCAAATAGAGTCTTCTCAATTCATAAAAAAGTTAAAACTAACGCCGTCTTCCTATTGTGGCATGACTTGTTTGTGCCGAGCACGAGCAGTGAACATGCAAATCTGGACTATGACCTTCATACTGCTGCAGTTGCAGTTAATCATTTGTCAAGCCTACAAAGTACTTATACAATGCAGCAGTAGTAGCAAGAGTCACAGGAAGATAGTGTGTACACTGATCAAGCGCGCCATTAGAGAATTGCTTTAATCTGGTGAGTGATGGAAGAAAATTGGGTCTTGGTGATTGCACGCTTTGTTGTTTTAAAAATCGTTATGGTAACGCCTCTTGCCGTAGACTAAACTACGGTATCGCGGAATTTGAAACTGCTTTTTGAGCGTGACATGTTCTACAGTGGACTTTGCACTTAATATTAAATATAAATACGGAAAATAAAAATGTCGGCGCCGCCGCCGAAGCCGCCGAAACCGGGCAAGGTCAAGTGCTATCGCGCCGTCTACAACTACGCAGCTCAACAAGTTGATTTTCAATTGAAAATTCGTTTTTTTTTGTTAGCAAAAAGTCGACAAATATCGCAGGCTGACGAACTCTCGTTTCAAGAGGGCGACGTCATTTACGTGACGGAGACGGAAGGGGGCGAGGGGTGGTGGCAGGCCTGCTGCAACGGCAAGGCAGGCTTGGTGCCCAGCAATTACGGTACGTTTACGCCTTTAAAAATTTGCCTTTAAAAGGTTATCCGTTACTTTGCTATTTGCTCGCAAGTCGCAACAACACCACACACACACACACACACACACACACAACGTACACAAACGTCGGCGCTCTTCCAGTTTAGGCGTTCTACAAAAAAAATTAAGCGTTCTACGAAACTTTATGCGTTCTACAAAAAAACGCTTATTCTGGAACGGGTAGTTTCTATTTAATTTAGGTTTTGCTTAGGCTTAGACTTAGGCCTGACCATAGAAGCTGGGGAGGGGGGGGGGGTGAATCAGGGATTTCTCAAGAATCGATGGGGGACTGGGGGTGACCATGGGTGGGCTCAAGGGGAGTGTAGGGGGGGGGGGGGTAAACCCCCTCTGATCCCACGACTATTCTGCTTTCTGATGGGAGATGGACGTTCAGTGGCCGAGAACGCGGAGCCCATCAGCTTCCCTCTGCACGAGGCGGCGAAGAGGGGCAACGTCGCCTTCATGCGCGAGTGCCTCAGCAACGGGGTGCGTGCATACCTGTAACTGGGGGGGGGGTGGGGGTTGGGGGCCCCGCACTATTATTTTTCCAACACCCACCCAACTACCCCCCCAACCCTCCCCCCAGCAGAATTTTCCGAAGGGATTTTCACTCAGTCTAAAACGATAAAAGTGAGTAAATGTTGGTGTATTTCAGTGCTTTTCAGTGTTATATGACCATAAAACAGCTAAATAACACTGTTTAGACCCTATTTATACCCATTTTTGACCAAAAAGTACCAGTATAACTTAAAAAATGGCCAGCTACCCCCCCACTTTTTGCTCCAGCCACCCCCTCCCCCAAAAAGTGCCGTCTAACCCCCCCCCACTCTTCCAGACCCGGTTACAGGTATGGGTGCGTGTCTGTCTTCATACCTGTAACGGAGTCTTTGGAAGAGTGGGGGGTGGGTAAATGGCCGAATTGTGGGGGGGGGGGTGTCTGGAGCAAAAAGTGGGGGGTAGCCGGCCATTCTTGGAGATATACTGGTACTTTTTGGAAAAAATGGGAATAAATTGGGTCTAAACAGTGTTATTTAGCCGCAGGGTTGCATAAAAAAAAAATTTCAAGTTTTTTTTTAAATTAAAAAAAAAAAAATTTTTTTAAAAAAAAAATTTTTTTTTAAATTGACTTAGGAGCCATCATTGGCGCCAAATACCTGTACTATAAGATACTTTTAGCCTATTAGAGTGTCAAACACAAGTACTAGTGCTTCCCTAAAGCCTTTAGAAGCGTATTTAGCATCGTTTTAGTCAAATGGTGACAAAGCCGCTGCCTCTAAATGGTCGTGTACGGTATCGCACTATGTTGGGAACCCCAAAAAGAGCTTGGTTTTGGTGCTAATAAGCAAGTTTATGCATGAATAACTACTAATTGTACCATCTAAACACCATTTAAACGCCTTTTTGCCACTCAAAAGCAAAATTTTACCCAAAAACAGAGAAATTTTTTTTTTAATTTAAAAAAAAAATCCAACTTTTTTTTTTTCAAAAAAAAAAATTTTTTTTTTTAAAAAAAAAAACTTTTTTTTTAAATTGTGCAACCCTGTTTAGCCGTTCTATGGTCGTATAACACTGAAAAGCACTGAAATACACCAACAGTTACTCACTTTTAACGTTTTAGACTGAGTGAAAATCGCTTGGGAAAATTCTGGGGGGGGAGGGTTGCGGAGAGTTGGAAAAAATTTTCGCTCCCCCCCCCCCAGTTACAGGTACGCCTGTGTTGTCCTGTTCTACCAGTTGGCGGATGGCGGATCCGAAAATTTTCTTTTGGAAGGGGGTGGGGGGCAAGGAAATTGCGGAATTGCCCTTTCCCCCTAGTGTGCCGATTTCGGGTGGGGGGGGGTGGGGATGGGCGCATTCCCCTTCCACTGGATACCCCAGTGTTCTCAACCTCTGGCCACAAGACCGAAAAAAAATGATATTAAAAGGATAATTTTTTTATTTTAAGGTCGCGGTCAATTCCATGGACAAGTCGGGTTCGACGCCGATTTATTGGGCTTCGCACGGCGGCCACGAAGAGGCATTGTCCATTCTGCTCGACCAACCCAACGCCCATGTCGACGCGCAGGTTCGAATCCCGCCCTCGCCAGTCCGACGCCTTTTCGCTTTTTTCCTCTTCTTTTTCTCTTTTGCTAGAAGGCGAGAAATGGAGTTTAGAACAAGCTGGGCGACACGCCTCTGCACGCGGCCGCTTGGAGGGGCCACGCGCGCTGCGCGGAGCTGCTGTTGGAAGCGGGTGGGTGCGAGTGCGTTTTTTGGGTGGTTTTTGGGTGGTTGCGTTCGTGCGCCAAAGGCACTAAAAATCTTGGGGGGGGGTATATGTGCACGTACGCATATGGCCCCACCCACCTTAACCGGTTTTTGAAGTGGGGGGGGGGGTCCTGAAATACCTGGGGGGGGGGGGGGGCGGGGGGCGAGATACAAGAGAGGGAGGAAAAGGGAACAAAAGGAAACAAAAAAGAAACCAAATAGAAACATTCAAGTCTTAAAAAAAAAAAAAAAAAGACAAAAAATATGATAGTTAAATAGCGTTATTTAGCTGCGGCCAAAATACACTGAGAAAGGCAAAAAGTACACTACTTTGTACAATTGTTGGCAAGTTGGAAAACTTCAGGAAAATTCGGGGGGGGGGTGGGGGGCTGGGTAGGGGGTAAAATTCTGGCTGGGGGGCGGGCAACCCCCCCCCCCCCCCCCCAGTTACATGTATGGCCCCACCCCACCTTACTCAAAGCTGCACCTGCGAATTACTTATCGTCGTACCTATTCCTGTTCGCGTCGAGTCACACCAGGGTTGTTGCACAATTTAAAAAAGTTTACAAACAAAAATTTGGATTTTACAAAAAAAAAGAAAAAAGTTGGATTTTTTAATTAGGAAAAATCTTTGTTTTGGTACAATTAGTAGTTATTCATCACTTCTACCACCAAAACCAACCGTGCGTGCTCCCAATAGTACCACACGACCATTTAGAGGCAATGGATTTGTCAGCATTTGACTACACCGTTGCTAAATACGCTTCTAAAGGCTTTAGGGAAGCACTATTAGTTTTGTTTGACCCTCTAATAGGGTAGAAGTGTCTTGTACAGGTGTTTGGCACCAATGATGGCTCCTAAGTCAATTAAAAATTTCAAACAAAAAATTTTAATTAAAAAAATGAAAATTTTATGGCAACCTTGAGTCACACTGTAAATGTTGTGTAAAATCGAAAGTATAATTTCCTAAAAAAAAACAACGAAATTTGTGATTTACTTCTACGGACATTGCAGGCGCCAGTCAGACAGTGCGCAATGCCGACAACCGAACCGCCCTGGACTTAGCCAAGGACCCGGCTACCGCCGCCGAGTTGAAGAGATACTGTGGGTTGGCCTGTGGAGGGACCGCACGCACGCACGCACGCACGCACGCGCCAACACGCATGCACGCTAGCAGCGGCACGCACGCACGCAGCGGCACGCACGCACGCACGCACGCGCCGACACGCACGCACGCACGCAGCGGCGCGCACGCACGCACGCGCCGACACGCACGCACGCACGCAGCGGCACGCACGCACCAGCAGCATACCTGTAAGTGGGGGAGGGGTTGGGGGTCCCACTATTTTTCCACCCCCAGAATTTTCCCAAGGGATTTTCACTCTGTCTAAAACGATAAAAGTGAGCAAATGTTGGTTATTTCAGTGCATTTCAGTGTTATATGAGCATAAAACAGCTAAATGACACTATTTAGAGCCTATTTACAGCCATTTGTGACCAAAAGTACCGGTGTAATTAAGAAAAATGGTCGGCTACTCCCCACTTTTTTGCTCCGGAGCCCCCCCCCCCCCCCAGAATTCGGCCACTCCCCCCCCCCACGTTTCCAGACCCGGTTACAGGTATGAGCGCCACACACACACACTGGCACGCACACACACACGAACGGGCACGCACGCACAGTGGACGTGTCGCTTGCAGCCGCTTTGCCCGTCACGGACGACTGTGACAATGTCGCTTCCGACTCCGACTAAGTTCTGCTATTCCACAAACGCTTTTTGTTTTACAAATTTCGATGGAATATTCACTTGTATCTATGCTCAGAGGGACGCTTGTAGTGACCTAGCGTACCTACATGCTGACGACTTTGTGATTGCTCCTTGTTTCGCCCATACCTGTAACCGGGCGTGGAAGAGTTGGGGGGGGGGGGGGTGTCTCGAGCAAAAAGTGGGGGGTGTAGCTGGCCATTTTTTTAGTTATTATACTGGTACTGTTTGGTCAAAAATGTGTATAAATGGGGTCTAAACAGTGCTATTTCGCTGTTTTATGGTCATATAACACTGAAAAGCACTGAAATACACCAACATTTACTCACTTTTATCGTTTTAGACCGAGTGAAAATCCCTTGAGAAAATTCTTGGGGGGGGGGAGGGTTTTGGGGTGGTTGAAAAAATTCTGCGGGGACCCCAAACCCCCCCCCCCAATTACAGGTATGGTTTCGCGGACTGTACCCCACAGTCATCCATGCCTCGTGACGCCTGAATTGCGCAGTTTTGTAGAGTGGTCATGTCGGGTAAATTGCGGCGTGTCTGTCTGTCATTGCTTGTTTACAGAGTCATTCAATTACTCCGGTCTTGAGTTTTCGAAGCGCTGTAAGCAGTGAGCGAGGAGCAACAAGCACCGAATCGAGCAACCGCTGTCGCACGGATTGTCCAGTGTTAGACTTCGCAATTGTTTGTTTATAAATTCTCTGGCGCACCCCCCCCCCCCCATATCGTGTTGCCGACGCCAGAATTGCCGCCCTTCTAACGCATGCTTGCCTAGACACGTGAACTTGCAAGTCGACCTAGCGGTGGTCCCGTCGTGCGTGGGTCTAAATTGACGCACGTGTCTGAACTTCAACTCGGAAAGTAGTCTGAACTCTGAAGGCGTCGCACGCATATCAGTGGTGCGCCGAGCGCGGCCCGACCAACCATGAGGTGGCTGCTGGCTCCGGCAAAGTGCGCACCCCTCGGTCCCATCATTACCTTTTACGATAGGCGGAGAGTTTGTTAGCGGAACGACCCTTTTCCAAGCGGTGTTGCGCTCAGGTAGCAGCAACTGTTTGCGCTGCAAGCTGAGATGCATGACGCAACGTAACTGATTGACACGTGGATCGAGACACCTCACAGTTGAGAGAGAGAGAGAGCGTGAGTCAAATAAAGAAATGCGTATAATCATTACGTCGAAAGAAACAAAAGACGCAGCAACTTCGTCGGCTTTCAGTCAACCCTTAGGCACCTGATGTTCCTTCCTATGCTGTCGAAGTATGGCCAGTGGCGGATCCAGGGGTGGGGGAAAGGGGGAATTCCCCCTCCCGAAATCGGAAATCTAGGGGGAAAAGGGGGAAAGAGATAGGCGGTAGGAGAAGAAACGCGCCTAGTGGGCCTAGTTTTCAGCATAAAATTGCTTGGGCTACCAATTTATCGACCCTCTAATATAAATGTTTCGACCCTCTAAAAATAAATGTCCGACCCCCTAATTTAACCGTCGCGTCCCCCTAATGAAATGCGCCCTCTGAATTATATAAGTGACCCCCTAATAAATACATAACTACCCGCTTTTAATTTCGATGTTCCTCTAAAATATGATTCATTCCACTTTGATATGCAATGGCCCCCTACAATATGTTTCTTGAACCAAATAATATTAATGGACCCTTTTTTCAGTGACAGCAGTCACAATGAAATGGAAACAGCGCACATAACACGTCAATGGAGCCAATTTACACTACAGCAAAAAACTCGCGCACGGTACAAGTGTCGGCAGTTATTAGTCGCGACGGCCTTGGGACGGCCACGCTTGTGGTTCTGCCCAATGGGAGTGTCCTTCGCCGAATTTGGTATCGGGAACAGGCTCACACGGGCGCCGACGCAGGCTACCTGCTTGCAGAAGAACTTCAGGAAGGAGGGACAGCTGCACGAAGCTGTGTGCCAGCTCTCACCGAAAAGGCGCACTACGGCCACATGGACGTGGGTGGAACAGGCCCTCCAGTCGGCCAGCGTCTCCCAGCTGAGGTCGGCGGCTAGCTGACGGTAGTGGTGGAGACCTCGCTGGTGTTGAGGACCAGTGAAACAAACAGAGAAACAGAAGACAAACAGAAAAAAAGGCAAACATAAAATTCATATAAGCGATCTGAAAACCCCGATAACGCCAAACGCGACCAAGCGAAGAGTCGGACGCAGATTGCGCAGCTGGAATTGGAGTTGTGGGAAAAAGGCGATAGCTGTGCTGGGATCGGTTGTAATGCTTCTCCATTTCCAGCCTTGACTGCGAAAAGTGGTGGTGTTGTGAAGTGACTTCGTTAGTATTAAGGGGCGGATTTCATTTTTTATATCTTGAAACTTTTATTAGGGGGCGCTTATATTAAAAAAGGGAATATGACATAATTAGGGGGCCAGACGCGTTTATTAGGAGGCTAATGTCTATTTTGATAGGGGGTAAACAGATTATTTAGGGGGTGCGTTTTATTAGTTGGCGCATGTATTAAATTAGAGGGTCAGAAATTATTTTTAGAGGGTCATAAACGTTAACTTTAGGGGGTCGAAAATATTATAGTCAATTGCTTGTAGGTGGTCGAAAACAGCAAAATTTCCGCCTGCGGCGCCGTTCATATTCGTTAATCGTTGAAAATGGACCGATTGGGGCACGCAATCTCCCATCTCCTCTCATGTACACGCAGACACACAGCACGCACACACACATACACACACACACACACACACAGCACACACACACACACACACACACACACACACACACACACACACACACCCACACACACGCACACACACACGCACACACACGCACGCACGCACACACACACAGGCGCAATATGCACGTACATAGGTAATTCACAAATCCTAAAATATGGCCTAGCTGGGTGGGGGGGGGGTGTATTTTGCGGTGTGGCCGAAATGTACCGAAAGGCCCCCTGGGAGGGCGGTTAAATTGCAAAGGGCGGGCTCTAATTAGACGGTTTACGGTACCCACTCACGTGCGGCGCGTGTTTCCGAGTTGAGTCGCACGCATATCAGTTGTGCGAGCTGAGCTGAGTACGACCGGACCACACCATGACGCGCCTTTGGTGCTGGAGTGCGCACCCCTCCGTCTCGCCGAGTCACTTTTACGATAGACGACGAGTTTGTTAGCGGAACGACCGACTCGTTTCCCAGCGGTTTGCTAGCAGGCCGCAAGCGCTGTTACTGTGTCCTTGCGTACCCTTGTACGCTTGGCTGGCTTTCGAAAGACAACGAGCGGCAAAAGAAGTTGTTGCTCTTCTGCGGAAGTCTCAAGACCCAAGCCTGCCTGCGCCTGCGGTTGAAAAACCATTGTGTTGTGAGTTTGGCTTGGGGCGAACAGTATAATTATCGTAAGTCTTCCAAAGAACCAATGAACGCCCCCCCC